>JANHFM010003512.1:171047-184235 GCA_032468115.1 Grayia smithii | reverse complement strand
CAGATAAATCTTATGATATTACATTTTTTCTTATTAGATAGATATTTTTATAAACACTTGTATGCTGTAATATCTTTAATCTTTTTTCTTTATGTATGTATGTATATTTATGTTATGTTTTTAACAATCTAATAAAATATATATATTTTAAAAAAAACAGTGGGTGATAACTCTCGCTGATTGGCTAGGGACTGAGTTAAATTTTGCATAAATGCTCCTCCTCCTTCCTGTTGAGCCCACTTTATTAACTCGGTCTTGGCTAGAGTGCATCAGTGTTTGAACTCTTGTAGTTTCTATTTCATAGTGTAGTTTAGATTAGCCTTATATTTATTTGTTTTTTCACTTTAATTTCCTCCTTCCTTTACTTTAAGTAGGCAATTTCCCTAAATTTTACTTAGGTTGTTGGTTGTTTTTCCCCCCTCCTTTCAGCTGCTGCTGTTTGGGGGGGTGGGGATTTTCTTAAATTGCTTTCGTTTTCCCAGCCGCTGGGTCCTACAGCCCTGGGCAGCTTCCACAGTTCCTTTTTTATTGCTTTCTTGCCTTTCGGGGTTTTCCCTCGCTTCCGCGACCGGCCTCAGCTGTTTTTCGGCCAGCGCGGTTTCTGGGCAGCGTCTTCAGTGGCCGGCTTGGTTTTCCTTTGCTCGGCTTTGTGCGGTGCCGCGCAGGGAAATCGGCGGCGGCTGCCATCTTTTTTCAGCGATTTTTGCTGTTTTAGGTTCCTGGCGCCTTGTTTTGTGGCGTGAAGCCTTCTCAACAGCGGAGAGCTTCCAGAGAGGCCCCCTGAAGCCGGAGAATGCCATAGAGGGATTGCAGGATGGCAGTGGCCATTTTGGAAGTTTCCGTTTGTCCGTTTGGGCCGTTTTCTTCTTCCTTCACTACCAACTGCTTCAGGACATCGTAGGAAGCATTGCAGAGTCTGCCTCTTGAATCTCCTTCTTTCCAGTCTCTTCCTTGCTCGATGGACCATCGCCTTTGCTGCACAGCCTTTCTGCTATTCGCTGTCTGACTGTGAGTTGTCTGCCTATTGATTGATTGCGCTAGGGTTCCGTTTTCATCAGGCCTGCACTTAATTGGGGGTCCTGGACAGGCTCCGTGCAGCGGAGGCCAGATTCTGCCCCAGGACCAGTGGGTTACCCCTTCTCTATATCTCTGCCTGCTGTTGACTCATTGGGGTCCATTCCTTATTTTCCATGCTTCCAACGCTCATCTGGTTGAGCGTGTGATTGTTTATTGGTCCTTGAACAAGGTAGATTTCAGCCCCACTCCTTCCCAGGCCTCAGCACCTCCCCCCAGGGAATCTAGGCCTGATGATGACCAGGGTCCACCCCCCAAAAAAGCTTGGCACAGTGGGCCCAAGACTAGATCCAAATCATCTCAACCTGGCCAGGTCCCTGCCAGAGCAGACAAAGATGCACAAAGACGACAACGTGCTATAGAAAAACAATTTGCTAAAGCACAAAGGAGAACCGTAAGTTCCTCTTCTACCACCGCTCCTACCTTATCTCCACAAATTGTGACTGTGACTCAAGTTCATCAGGCCAACCCTGCAGGCTGGTCTCCTAATGTCTCCTTTGATCCTCAGGGCATTCAAGAAATTGAGGAGGAACCTCATTTTCCTCCTCCTGCCCCCTCTTTGCGCAGAGAAGCAGTCAGTAGAAAATCTCCACCATCTGCTACCTTTACTCCTACCGCGGCGGGGCTCCGTCCAGTAGAGGAAACACAGCCACAACTATCCAGGGAGAGGGTTGACAATTTCATCCAGCATTTCCCAAGGCATAGAGGCAGCTCTTACCAAAAGAAGTTTTGGTCAGCCTTCTCCTGCGGTTCGTTCCAGTCTTAGAACCCAACGAACCAGGGAGACTCGTGATTTGGACATCTCAGATGACTTCACGTCTGGATCGCCCTCATTCTTGAGCGAAGCCTACCTTCCTGAGGAGGAGGATTTCAATGAACTCAATTTTTCAGATGATGAAGGCCTTATTCAAGAGAAACCTACCTTCAAGGGTCTCTTCAAGGTTGAGGTATTTAAATTTTTATTACAAAAAGCCAAACTAACAGCTAATATGGGGGCCCTTGTGGGACAAGCTGAGGGAGCTGTAGTTCCTCAGGATCCCAATCAATGGCTGTTCACTGAGCCTGTTATGGAGCAGGACACGGTTCCTGCTCCCAAAATGTTCATAGATGTCATACGCCGCCAATTGGCTCAATCCGCTCCCAGTGGTCTGGATAAGAAAGAGGGGCTCCATCCGCTCCCAGTGGTCTGGATAAGAAATTATACACCATGGAGAGTGAACTGGATGACCTCCTTTCCCTCCCCTCCATAGACACCCCCATGGCTAACTTGGCATCCACTTCCCTGATTCCATCAGATGCGGCTGAGGGATTGAAAGCGGAAGATAAAAAATCAGAATTTGCATGTAGGAAGACCCACAACCCTGCTTCCTGGGCAATCAGGTCCGCTGCAGCAACTTCCTTTTTCAACAAGACCACCCTCATTTGGCTGTGCGAAATGCAATCTCGAATTCCTCCAGATGATACGAGGCTCCATCAGGATCTTAACAAAATTATCACAGCCACCGAATACTCAACGGACGCTACTCTCACCTCAGCGAAATTCGCTTCTCGGGCCCTTGCTTCCAAGTATCATGACTCGCCGCCTCATTTGGCTTTGTCACTGGCAAAGAGATATGAAGACCAAGGGACAATTAGCTGCTGTCCCCTTCAAAGGCGGTCCTTTATTTGGGGAGGCGCTTGACCCCCTCCTTATCGAGGGCAGAGACAAACGTAAGATTTTGCCTTCTCATCCGCGGAGGCCGGACCGGCAATATTCATCCTACTATCGCAGGCAGTCCTTTCAGGGCTGCGATTACAACCCACCTTCAACTGTGCACCACAGGGCATTCCAACCAACTGACAGAACCTCGGACTGCCAAGGGTTTCAAGGCAGGGGCAGATTTTCCCAGTCCAAATGCCCCTTTCATGGCTCTGGATTCTGACCCTACTGAAAATCCAAATGACTATTTGGATTCGGGGCCCATCGGAGGGAAGCTCGCCAGGTTCGCCTCCCACTGGCAAGCCAATTCCACGGATGCCTGGGCCATCCAGACAGTCTCCTTGGGTCTCACCATCGAATTCAAGGCCATGCCCCCCCAACAGTTCATTCAGTGTTCCAGAATCCGTAACCCTGCCAAATTGGCTCTCATGGATGCAGAAATCAATCATCTCCTCAACATCAGAGCCAGAGAGCCCATCCCTCCCTCCCATCAGGGAACAGGATTCTACTCCATCCTGTTCCTGGTTCCCAAAAAGTCAGGTGGAACCAGGGCCATTTTGGACCTCAAAAAACTAAATGCTTACGTGAATTATCGAAGGTTCAAAATGCAATCACTCCACAGCATTCTGGGCAGCATCACGCAGGGAGATTTTCTGGTGTCCATCGATTTATGAGAGGCCTATCTCCACATTCCTGTTCACCCATCTCAGAAGGTTTCTCCGTTTCTGCTACGACGGAAGACATCATCAATATCGCGCCCTTCCGTTCAGCCTGTCGTCTGCTCCCCGCACCTTCACCAAACTTCTGGATGTGGTGGCAGCACATCTCAGATCATTCCCAGTCAGAACCCAATTTTACCTTGATGACATTCTCATCCAGTCGTCCACTACTCATCAGGCCCACGAAGATATCAATCTCACCATCCTCACTCTTCAGCAGTTCGGATTCACGGTGAATCTGGAAAAGAGTCAGCTGTCCCCATCCACCATCTTGGAACATCTGGGCGCCCACATCTACACTGTCAACTGCCGGGTATTCCTGTCCCAAGAACGCATTCACAAGCTCAGAGTCACAGCTCGGAAGGTCCTGTCCTCCAACAGGGCTCCTATTCTTCTCCTCTCCAAGTTGCTGGGGCAGATGATATCGTGCCTCGGCATCGTGCCTTGGCCATCTCTCCACTCTCGTTCTCTCCAATGGCTTCTTCTTCTGAGCCAGAAGAATGACACCAGCAACTCCACCCGCCGGATTCCAGTACCCCTGGGAGTAGCTTCCTCCCTGAAATGGTGGACATCCCCGGCCATCCAATAGGGGTACCTCTTCAAGGAACCGGAGAGAGTCATGGTCACCACAGACGACAGTCTGCACGGGTGGGCGGCCCATCTGGGCCACCTGGTGGCACAGGGGCGCTGGTCTTCCACCGATCTCAAGCAAGACATCAGCTGGCTAGACTTGAGAGTGGCCCACCTGGCTTTCCAACAGTTCCTGCCTCATCTGAACCATCGTCACGTGCTCCTCCTGACGGACGTGACCACCAAGGCTCACATCAACCGTCAAGGGAGCACGAAGTCCAGAGTCCTCATGTGGGAAGCGAGACATCTCGACCTGTGGGCCGAGACTCATCTGCTCTCTCTTCGGGTGGAGCACATCTCTGAAGAATCCAACATCCAGGCGGACTGGCTCAGCAGGCAGACCATAGACAATGCGGAATGGCAACTCCATCCTCTGCTATTCCAGAAAATAGTAGCCAAGTTTGGCCAGTGTCAGATTGACCTTTTTGCAAGTTCTGCCAATGCCCAACTTCCCCGGTTTTTTTCCAGATACCCATCGAAGGGCGCGGAAGCAGTCAATGCCCTCCGGACCTGCTGGCCACCCAGCCTCCACTATGCCTTTCCTCCTCTTCCCTTGATCCCCAAGGTCATTTGCAAGCTCCTGGAGGAGCAGGCGGACCTACTGTTGGTGGCCCCTTACTGGCCTCGGCGAGTGTGGTTCAGGGATCTGAAGTCCCTCTCGGTATCTCTGCCATGGAGGATTCCAGCAGACAAGATATCTCTCTCAAGGGGCAGTCCTACATCCCGATCCCCAGTGGCTACATCTAGCCATGTGGAGCTTGAAAGGAGGATCTTGATCGAGGAGGCATACCCAGAAAGCGTGGCAGACACCATAATCAACTCTCGTCGCCCTTCTACCAAAAGGATCTACGAGGCCACGTGGGCTTCCTTTTCCCTATTGTGTTCCAGCCATCACATCTCCCCGGCTTCTGCTTCAGTTCAACAGGTCCTCATCTTCATTCAGGTGGGGTTGGAAAAAGGTCTGGCCATCAACACCCTTGGCAGGCAGTTGGCGGCTCTGGCAACCATCTTGAATAGGGAAGGAGCTCCCACCCTTTCACAACATCCCAGAGTTTGCAGTTTTTTCAGAGGAGTGTCTTACCTCTGGCCTTCTGTCGTGCATCGATTCCCTTCCTGGGATCTGGGTCTGGTGCTTCGTTCCCTCACTCTTCCGCCATTTGAACCCCTTAAAGAAGCAAGTCTCAAATTGCTTACCTACAAGGTCGTGTTCCTGGTTGCCATCACTTCTGCCAGACGCATCTCTGAACTCAGCGCCCTGTCAGTCAGACCAGATCTCTACATTTTCCATCCCGACAGGGTCGTACTTCGGCTCGATCCCACCTTTGTACCAAAGGTTAATTTCCACTTCCACAGGGCACAGGAAATCATTTTGCCTAACTTCTGCTCTCATCCTACTCATGCCCTCGAGATGGCACACTTTGGACGTTAGAAGAGCTCTACATCGCTATTTACATCGTACAGCCACTTTCCACAGATCAGAGGCACTCTTTGTATCTTTCCAACCCAGATCTCTCAGTTCCAAGATGTCATCCTCCACCATTGGACGTTGGCTCAAGGCCTGCATATCTCTAGCGTATGATATCCAACAGCGCTCATGGCCTAACCGCATAACGGTTCACTCGACCAGGAGTGCAGCTACATCGGCGGCCTGGGCTTCTCAGGCTTCCATCCTGGAAATTTGTAGAGCGGCCACCTGGAAATCTCCATCTCCATTCATTAAGAATTACAAGATTGACAGTTTCGCTTCCGCCAAGGCGGCCTTTGGCAGACAGATTTTGCAACGGGTCCTTCCAGTTGAGGATCTGCTGATTGATCCAGCATCCCGTCCTAGGGATATATAGCTTGGGTATATTCCACTGTTTGAACTCTTGAAACAGTGCACCGAAAAAGGAATGTTGGACTTACCTGAACTTTTTCGGTGCGCTGTGAAAGAGTTCAATCCTGCCCTAATTCATGGGTCTGGACCAGGACATTGTTTTCTTACCTTTCAGATGCTGGTTTCTCTAGTCCAGGTTCTCGTTAATCAAGTGGACTCAACAGGAAGGAGGAGGAGTATTTATGCAAAATTTAACTCGGTCCCTAGCCAGTCAGCGAGAGTTATCACCCACTGTTTGAACTCTTTCACAGCGCGCCGAAAAAGAATGTTCAAGTAAGTCCAACGTTCCTTTTCTTTACTCTGTATTAATTGTGGTTACTTTTTATATTCTTTTTATAACTTTTCATAATTTTTTATATATAAAGAATTTAAGTCTGTTTTAATGTCACATATGTATAAAAAGCCAAATGAACAAAACCTCCCACTAGTTACCATCACTTTTATAATTTGAGACTGATGTAGAATCACTTTCTCTTCCATAAAGGAGGAGACTTGTATTAGTCAATGATGGGAAAAAAATCAAGAGTCCGGAGGCCCTTTTCCAAATAATAGAAGACACTGAAACTATGGAACAAAATTTATTTGCAAAAAAATCTCAAAAGTGAACATTTGTCAGTAAAACAAAGGAATAAAATAAAACAAAGTGGCAAAATGAATATTGATTACGAAACCATACAAGCTGTAATTCTGAAATTGCTTCATTTAAAAAAAAACATACTGAATTCATAGCAACAGCACCATTGGAAATACTACATGAAACCTGTCCAAACCAAGTTTGAATATGTAAACATATCAATAACATAAAGCTCAATTTGTAAAGTGAGTGTAGCACCTTATCATAATAACATGTTGAAAAAAATAAGATCCTCTGACAATAAGAGTTCTGTACAGGCTTTCAGACCATTTCATTTTAAAACAATTTAGATAATACCAAACAATTTTCGCTGGATTAAAAATCTCCATTGCTGGAGAGTTTAAGAAGAGACTGGACAGCCATTTGTCTCAAATAGTATCAGGTCACTTGCTTCAGCAGGGGATGGACTAGAAGACTTCCAAGGTCCCTTCTGACTCTTGTTAATAATGCTTTCAATCACATTTGTGAGTTCATTGTATCTAAATAATATCATGGTTGATTAAATGGCTTGTACCTTCTTCTCCAGTTCTAGACAGGGCTAGATATTGTGAACTTACTATTGCCAAATCATCACCATCACTATCATGTTTTGAACCAGATCATTCACCATATGTACCCCCCCCCTTTCAAGTGACAATGGAGGGCAATGAATATTTTTTGGAACTTCTTTTGTTACTAACAGCAGAATAATTTTTCTGGAGCTGCGTAGCTCAGGAAATGCTTACTGTACTGTATTATATCTTTTTAATTACAAAATTGAAAAAAGACAATGAAGTCATGTGGCATTTTATTCTGAAAATAAGATATTTATATTCATGTGAGGAGTACTAATAGGGATAAAGACAGTGTATTTAACATTCCCAGTTAGCCTGGTTTATCGCTTGTCGAATATGAAACAAAATTCTTCTCTTGGTTACAATTATGATCTAGAGTGACAATAAATCAATTTGTATTTCTTCCTGTAGGCTGGAGGAATTCATGGACAATAAAGAAAAGTGGAATGGACAGGGATAAACATAGCACAGCCTGAAAGCAAGGGCAAAAGATTATGGCTCTGTATAAAAAACATGGGTTCCTTGGGAGGTTAACAATTTATTCCTGAAATCATCGAATATGCACTAACTTGCTTCTCTAGGAATTACCTCCTCAGATTATAGCTAGTTTTCTGGAGACAGTTTGATAGAATACACCTTTCAGCAAAGATTGATAATCGGGTACTCTGAAAAGGTGGCGCTCTCTGTAGGCTACATCATTCTGAGCCGTGTTTCGGGAGACAAGCAAACGTAGGTTGGGTTCATTGACTTGTGTGCCAACAGCAAGTACATATATTTCAATGCCTGCCTGTTGAGCATTCTGGACTGCTCTCTTGATGGCATTTTCAGTGATACCTTGAGAATTGCCATCCGAGAAGATCAGCACCCTCTTAACAGCAGGACTAGAGGACCTCCGAAACAGGTTGGTGACGTAGTTCAAGGCTGCAACAATATCTGTGCCATCATTTATAAATTCCATTTTGTCAATTATATCAGCTATCACTGTGTAGTTCCACTGAAAGTCCACCTCCAGTTTTTGCTGTGTGTTGCCGCTGTACTGGACAACAGTGATGCGCACAGAAGCCCTTGGACTTTTATCAGCTGATATGAATCGTTCCGCAAGACGTTTCACAAACTTCTTGGTGATATTGAAGTTATGGGCCCCAACACTGGTAGAGCTATCCACGAGAAGTGTGATATCAGTTGAGTTAGCAAAAGTAACTGAAAAGAGAAAAGGTTATTTTGGGGATATCCCTGCTGCCTATGTTTCAACAATTTGCTTTCAGTAGTTGCCTGAGTGCAAATCAGCTTCCATCCATACTTTCCCTTCCCCTCTTTGCATATCCCTGAAAAGTTACTAGTGCCAGCTTAGGTTAAGCTCCTCAGCATAGGAGACTGAGTCATACTGGACTGAACTGGGAAGGAGCTCTCTTCCAACACCGAGTGAAAACATTTTATGTAATAAGCATCAGTTTTCATTGAAGCAAGAACTCTCTTGCTGATCTGGAGCAATGTTCTCTTCCCTGCAGCTCTCTGAGGCCCATACCCCAGAGGTTGGTGGGGGGAATGCTGCCTTCTCCTGGGCACTCATTGTATAAAAAAGAGAAGCAGAATAACATCAGGGATTAGGGACTTTTCCGTTGTTACACAATACAGAGGCACATTAACTCTATCTAATATTCTAAAATTCAATTTATTTGGGAATTAATTGATAGATGTTGCATATAGTTAATACCGACAAGAGGTTTTAACATTTGATTCATATAGTTAAAATTACGTTTCTTTAATACAGTGGCCAAGGTTGAGAAACACTGCTTTAATAGCATTTTTACATTCTTATTAGGGAGGCTGGAGCAGCAGCAAATGAAGCAATTGCAAAGCATGTCTTGTGCTTTTGTGATTTTCTTCTCCATCATGTACAAAAAAGTGAAATTGGGACACTAAGACTCAGCTATCTCTTATCCTGCTCACAATGGTTTTGGACAGAATTTTAACAGAAACCTTTAAAAAAAAAGGCCAGAAAGTATTGTCTGGGCAGACATCACTCTGGTGACAGGAATACTGCCCAAAATGGCTGATGAACAACGAATTGCAATTGACTACAATTTACAACATTGTATTGCTGCAGCTGGCTGAAATAACTTAATCCATTTTGGCTGGACATGCTCAAATGGAAATGATTCAATCAGACCCCATGAAGCAACCCAGCAAATCGTTTTATTAAATAAGGCAATATTAAGTTTACGCATGGAGCATGGAAATCAAAATAAGGTACATACAATAATATGGGATACTCACTTGGGCAGGTATAGTCAGGACATTGTTTTTCTATAAAACAAAGCCAAACAAAAATACCATTAAAACACTCCTGAATACTGATAGAATGAAATAGGTGTTTTGTAATTCCTCACCAGTCTAAATTTCATCATTGTAGTTAGGATTGTACAGCTTAGACTGCCACTGTATCCAAATGGCAACTAGCCCTGGCTGTTTCATTTTATTGATTTTATACATGGCTTTTCCTGAATACAGTACATAGTTTCCCATCCTATCTTTGATTACAAATGCAAACACAATTAATATTTGGTAACTTCATTAAAAGTGTTTTGCAGACATTAGCACACAGTGAACTATTTAAGAAGATGTTTCTTCTGCATCAATATGAACTTAATTTAAAATAATGCTAAGGTAACCACATGCATCCCACAATTGTCATCTCCTTATTTTAAAGTAGTCAGTGGTCCTTTAACAAGAGTTCAAGAACCAAGAAAATAATAGGTTTGGCGCTATCACAGGTGGGCTTCAAAACTCCAATCATTAGAGGGCTGAAACAAACAACTCTAACTTTTTGCACCCATCTAATGGTTATGCAGCAGACAGCAGTAGAGACCAAAGGCTGGGAGAACTGTGGGAGCATGGAGGGTTGTAGAAGGCAACGGGAAATGGTGTGGAACCATACCAGGATGGTATGGGGGGAGAGGAAGGGACATTGCAGGCTTCATTGGACATGCTAGAAGGCTGTGCTGTTTCACTCCTGTTTTAGCTAAACCAAATTAGCAGCAAATCAATTTATTCACCCACCTCGACAAACATAAGAAGTAACATTCTGAATGAAGTTGTCATCCAGCAAGGCAATATACTCTGGTTGAGTAAATGTGAGGCCTCCACAGGATATTTTACTTAATTTTTCAGAATCTGGAGGATCTTGGAAAATATCACTAGAACCCACAGGGACAACCTAAAGAATAACAGATAGCTTACATTTAGATAAATGACTGTTATAAAGGTTCTTTGGTGCTCCCAAAATGTGAATGAAACTTACTCTACACTTGAAAAGTTTATGAGAAGATTGCAGCAATAATCCTAAAACAGTAATACTACAGCATAAATATCTGTACATTTTAGGTAAAAACACCACCATAATGTGCACTGTCTTTAAGCCAGGAAAGCAGCCCCTTTTAGAGAGTTCAACATCAATCAAGTCTTATCAAAATACCAGGGCACTAAATATATATAGATTCTTTAAAGAACCTAAAAGGGACTTGACAGTCAACATTATCTTCCCATCAACCCCAATCATATCTAGATGTTTTCTGGTAATTTACTTACAGAAATGCTGTTCTTATACAGTCTATATCTGTTGTCCTTATTACAAAGACATATGGTCTCATAAGCTTTTGTTTTCTCTCTCTCTCTCTCTCTCCCTCTCTCTCTCTCTCTCTCTCTCTCTCTCATTTACCTACCTACCTACTTATCATCATTCATCCCTTTATTCCTTTTTTAAATAAATAATTCAAGTTGGTGAACATACAGTATATAATACTCCTTTCTCCTCCCACATCGACCCTGTGAGATGGATTGCACTAAGAGAGAGAGTAACTGGCCCAAAATCACTCAGCCAGATTTCATGCTTAAGGCAGGACTAGAACTCAGAGTGTTCTGGTTTCTAAATTACTGCTCCCACCACTTCCCCAAACTTATATTGATTTCACCTTATTATCTCTTTCACAAAGTACATTGATGGGTGTTCGATCGTGTATTACATCAGTCCGTCCATCTGTGATGACAATGATAACTCTTTTGTGAGTGAAAAATGGGGCCAGACGTTTTTTGGTATAGTCAAGAGCCTCTCCAGTAAAGGTGCCACCAGCAATCCAGTGAAGGTTCTTCACAGCCCTTGCAATAAAGCATCAAAGGAATCAGACCCAGCAAATTGTACCTTATCCAATAAAGCTTTATACTTTATAGGAAGATTTTTGCATTCTTTCTTTCAGAAAGTCTAGTTTTGTTTTCATTCCAGAAATTTGAAACTAACCAATACAATAACAGCAATAAATTAGTCTAATCTATTGTATGAAGCTCAAAATCCTTGTGATAGGTACCTCATCTGTTAACAAAGCAATATTCCTACCTTGCCAAGAGCCAACCACAAATAAAATATTTCATTGGTTATTTCTTTTTAAAGCAGATAACATCTCAGCAGGATATTTTTCAGCTACAAATCAGTGGGTGGTAATGCTATGGAATTAGGAAAAGCTCTAGAATAAACTATCCAACAGAACAAATGTTTTGTTTTTGGAATGAATATAACAAACTAGAGGAAATCACAACTGTTTGTCTAGAGAATGAAAGTGGTGTCTTTCCAGGGAAAAAAATTGTTGTAAATATTTACATGAACACCAGATACATATAATGAGAGGACCCAAAGGACACATCTTTGTCTATGTGAGCCAAATAATATTAATCAGCTAGTTCTTATCCATCATTTTGCTAATATATACCCAAATATCAGATTTAACATTTATGTTATTCATCTTTTGCAGATGACATGATTATGTCAGTATTACTGGCACAATACATTATTCTCTCAATTATTTTGCATAAAATCAACTGGAGAAGCTATGTTTGTTAGTGCACATATTTTTTCTTTAAAACTATGGATTTTACATACAACTTACCTGTACACAATACTCCTAACACTTACATTTCTAAAAACTGTCCATATTCTAATTTTCTTAAGAATGCATTTCTAGCATGCAGTGACACATGCATGCAAAGACATTCAACCTCCTCAGACCTTTGAACGGAGTTCTGGTGGAATCCATGCAGTGCTGATTGTTTATTTTATATTGGTTCCATCTTGTTGGCTGATGGCTTTTCAGACTCATAGAAATATATATAAACTTTCTTTTGCATCCCTATCAGCTCTTTACTGATGGAATCAATCAGTTATGCCCCATTGACAATCAATTGTGACCCATTGTAGTAGCTGGATCTTTTCACAGCTTTAAGACATTGAAATGTTGTCTCCAATATACTGTATGCTTCCACCAAATCCAGTTCTTTTCCTTTCTTTCCACTAAAAAGCAAGGCAATCCACAAAGTGTCCAAGTGCAACTCAAAAACGCTTTTAGATTGGCTACTAATTATGGCATATAATTTGACAATTCCACCAAAAGAATGCTTTAATTGGGTCTCATCCACAGAAGCATATGATGGAATCCTAGCAAACAGGTTTTTGGAAGTAGTGGCTATTCATATTTGAAAATATTTTTTAGAAAGTTAAATAAATATTTATTTTATTTATTTTATTAAACTTGTATGCCGCCCTTCTCCCGAAGGACCCAGGGCGGCTCACAAAGATAAAAGACAGACAATGGCCAATTAAAAGATAACAATAAAAGCAGGAAAATAAAACATGTATAAATATAAAACACATAAAAAACAATTTAAAAACGTCAGCACTAGCCCATTTGGTGGAACAACCACATCTTCAGGTCGCGACGGAAGGAGCGAAGGTCAGGGGCAGTCCGGAGCTCAACGGGCAATTCGTTTCAGAGGGTCGGTGTGCCCACAGTGAATGCCCTTCCCCTGGGGGCTGCCAATTGACATTGTCTGACCGATGGCACCCTGAGGAGGCTGACTCTGAGGGAACGCACTGGACGATGGGAGGATGCTATTGGCAGAAGGTGGTCCTGCAAGTACCCTGGGCCTAAGCCATGTAGGGCTTTAAAGGCTAACAC
>JANHFM010003512.1:141965-155222 GCA_032468115.1 Grayia smithii | reverse complement strand
TTGTGGTCTTGCGAGATCTGGCCCAGAGGAGATGTGTGTGTTCTTTTTTGTTTTTGTTGTTTTAATTCACTTTTTAAAAACTTTTAAATCTTGTTGTATTGTTATACTCTGTTGTGAGCTGCCCGGTGTCCTCTGGGAGTTGGGCGGTATATAAATTGAATAAATTAAATTAAATTAAATTAAATTCTTCCCAGTCAACAGAGAAGGACAAAAATTGGGGGGGGGGGCAGTGGGAAGAAAGCTTAAAAATGAATGATTGGCTAGACAAATGAAATGTAGGACCATTGGGTTCAGGTTACTTGGATTGAAGGTCTACTGGCATAACATTGCTTGCACCTTAGAAGGGCTGGTAAAAATGTGATTTTTGCACATGGCAAAGGTGGCTTGAAACTGAATTCTTGGGGATATTGGAAACAATCTGCTTGGAAAATCCATTTTTATAAATGTTTCTGTAGTGTAGAAGGAGAACAAATATTTTTCTTTAATTGTGTCCATTAAATTCCATTCAGTAATTTTTTTTTTAAAACAACACCCCATCTCTACCACCAAACACATTGGTTCATCAAGTTAAGACATTGTTGTCTATAAACTAATGCTTGGATTATGGCAATTGATTCAAAGGCACTTGAAGTACAGGAAGCAATACAAAGGGAATGGAAAGTTGGTGGAATGATTCCCATGATTACAGCTTAGTTACATTTGTTCAATAGGGAAAAAAGAGCAATTGCTCTACTGTTTGTTAGAATTATTCATCCCTGCTCAGAAATCGAAGTGCTGATTGCATAAAAAATTTCTGGCTTAAAATAAATACAGGGACAAATATCGGTTATTGGTGTCTACTATTACCGAACCAGCCTAGGGGAAGATGGTGTAGGGTCTCTTGCTTGGGCGTGGGGTTGGACTAGATGACCTACAAAGTATCTTCTAACTCTATTAATCTGTAAATCTGTAAAATATAGGTATTTCCCAACAGCAAACCATTGTTCTTTCAAAGAAGTTTGAAGCAGGAATGATTGAGGACTTTAATAACACTAGAACATACTATTCCAAAAGAGAGGACATGGAAGAAAGTTCAAGAACCAATATGGAGCACAAAAAGTTTGTGGATTTGAAAATTACAGAGTATTGTAGAATCTGAGGACAATAAATCAACCTCATTTAGTTATGTTAAAAATGAAAGAAAAAATAATTAATATACCAGCTGCAAGTTGCCTCTGACAACAAAGAAAGACAGCAACTGCATTCTTCTTATGCCACAATTGTGTGGTATGAGGCTTACTAAGCAATTGTGAAGAACAGAAGGGGAAGTTAAGATTGAAGTTTAATCAGAACAGGGAATAGGAATTTGGATTGTTTTAGATCTTTAGTATGCTTAGCTCACTTGAAAAGCATCTGTAAAAAATACACAGATGCAGGATGATTCTTGGCTTGGTCCTTATCTGTGCTCATGAAAAATATTGTAGTTGATTGCAGTTGGGTATGAATTAGTAATGTAATATTTCTTTAAAAATACAAATTTAGGCTGAATAGATGTATTACTCTTTACTCTTCATTGGCCATACCCTATTTTAAATGTTGTATCTAGTGTCCAAGCAGTGCATTTTAAGACTGAGTTAGATAAACAGGAATAAATTGGAGAAGGACAATGAGGATAATCAGGTGCTTAAAACTAAGCCCTCTGCATAGAGAATTAAAGAACTAAAGAAATGTTAGCCTTGCAAAAACTGTGTGAGTGGTAGATGAGGAAATAATGCCGTTCTTCAAGGACATAGAAAAATGTCAGATGGAAGATCATTACTTATTTCTTTCATTCCAGAGCACTGGATAATCATCTGTCAGGATGCTTTAATTTAATTTAATTTGGAATTGCTGGCCTCAGTGCTTTCTATCAACTCTAGAATTCTATGATAATGAGGAGAAGGTAGCGACAACTCTATGAGATTTAAAGACTGGCTTGAGGCTTAAATTACCCCTTTGAACTCCAGTCTTCATGAAGCTCAGCCATGTATGATTATAGCCAGGAGTGTTTTCCTTGGAAGTAAACATAATTGGAACACCAGACAAATTAAAATTTAGCATTCCCAAGTATTATATCACTCACTCTATCACCCATCAAGCCAGGGTTTCCAGTTATTCCAGGTGGTCCAACCTGTCCTTTAGGACCCTGAAAAGTAAAAAGGGAAATAGCTATATAAATATTTAGTGTTAATTTAAACCAAATGACAAGACAATTACAATTCATTTTCAGAAGAATAGCTATACAAAATCTATACTGTAGTATCTGAAAGTCTAACAACGTATCACCTTATCTTTAAGATGCTGCAGACTCTTACTATTAATGTTTTGTAGATTTATGTTACATTGCCTTCCTCTTTTTAAATGAGCCTGATATAGTGAAGGATAGTAGATTTAAATCCAGAAATTTTGGGAGCCAACTTTTTCATTCTTATTTATTCTTTGCAAAGTTTTATCACTTGTTTTCCAGGCCTCACAATATGAACATCATACAACACCAACCGGTAATAAAATACTCTTAAATATTCTAAATATATAAATTAACATCTAAAATGCACAATGTTTCCTTGTTTTAGTTGACATCTGTATGCATCTTGTAACACTGTTGATCTGAGAAATGTGAGAAATTCAGTAAGATATGGGATTCTCCCCAACCATACACTAACCTCTGGTCCAGAAGGTCCTTCATCTCCCCTAAAACCCTTAGGTCCAGGTGCACCTACTTTACCCTAGAAGACAAATGTTAGTTCAGTGGTTTCATCCTTCGTAATACATGGCCAGAACCAACTAGTTTTGCAGAAATCACAAATCTTGTGCTGCAACCTCACAAAATGATCTGAAGGGAGTTTCCTGAAGTTGCTGTTCATTTCATATACATCCTTCCTTCCTTCCCTTCCCTTCCCTTCCCTTCTCTCCCCTCCCCTCCCCACCAGTAGTGGGTTGCTCGCAGGTCTTAGAACCAGTAGTGAAACTGGTGGGAGGCTCCGCCCACCCGCCCCGACATTATCATGGGTCAATCTGAGCATGCGCAGAAGTGTGCACATTCCTGTTCCAAACCGGTAGTAAAGGTAAATGGAACCCAGCCCTGCTACCTAACTACCTAATTTGGAGTGGGCAGACTTAGAAAGGAGTTTGATTTAGAGGCCTCAAGTTGTTTATACTTTTTTTTAGTATAACAAGACCCAAATTCTTTTGTATTGCTAGTTCTACAGGGACATTTATCATGGGTTGATTACCCCCTTTTTAACTAAATTTCAAGGGCCTTCCAGTAATTCGTATATGCATTATTTGTTAGACAAACAGGACAAATCTATTTCTCTAAAAGTAGCAATATTCTGCTACATTATGTGTAAACATTCCCCACCAATTGTTTGCATGGTAGGGATTAACTTCTTTGATGGTAGGGATTAATTTTGCTTTGTTTGTTTTACTGCACTGAATGTGTTTTTATTGGTCAATGACTGAAATAAAATTTCTGTTTGTTTGTATATTAAGGAAGAGAATTTTTATATATTATTCTTTTTGAAAATATTTTGCAAGCAAGTAGACCTTCCAAGTTTATAATCCCTTATACAGTTTAGCTGTTGTTGATAACTCATATCAACATTTAGCTTTGGAAACCCAGTAGATCACATGCTGCCTGATTTGTCCCAAATTTAGAGGCTAACAAAATGTTATGTAAGTTAAGAAAGTATGTCCTCTGCTATTGCTCACATTTTATATGAACAATTTCTATAGCTGGGTTTTTTTAGATAATTTCTGCAAATGTTGATATTACTTCATTTTTTTTGGGTCAATTGATTTATCAAACGGTCAAGTGTTTCTATTTACAAGTAGCACTGGTCTGGATCAAGAATAGGATTTGAAAAGCATCCCATTATCTATCATACAAAATAAATAGCTGTAACTTTTTAGACCTTTGCTGGAAAAGGATGTTATTTGTAAATGTGGATTTGCTTGTAAATATTTGCTCTGAAGACAGATGTGTTAGGGGCTAAATCCAATTACTCATTCCTTTTTGCAATGAGAAATTTCCTTACAGGGAGAACACTTAACCAGTGGAATGGCTTACCTTCAGAGGTTGTGGGTGCTCCACTGGAAGTTTTTAAGAAACACGGACAGCCACTTGACTGGAATGGTAAAGGGTTTCCTGCCTGAGCAAGGGGTCACACTAGAAGACTTCCAAGGTCCCTTCCAATTCTGTTATTCAATTAAACATTTCTTTCTGGCATGGCTCTCCAGCATGGCTGTTTGCTGAATGCTGGAGCTCTGGGGGTATCAGATCAGGAGTAAAACTATACAAAACAGTAAGTTCAGATCCAACCCCTTTGCCTTGGGTAAATGAAAATTATTCAGATTACCTCAAGTGGCTGTGGAACTGAGCTTTTACCAGGTCCAGTACAAACAGTGTGCAAATGCTAGGAGTTATATACATGTGCATATACATTTGGCAGGGGAGATTTCAAAACTTTAATTGCATTTTAAAAATGAGAATCCATTAGCATGTGGTTCAAATATACTTGCATCAAGTATAGATGCAAGTCTGAACCATCATTTAGGTTCACATATGTAGGTAGTCCCCTACTTAAGACCACAATTGAGCCCAAAATTTCTGTTGCTAAGCAAGGTATTTATTAAGCAAATTTTGTCCCATTTTACAATCTTATCTGGTCCCAGTTTTAAGTGAATCACTGCAGTTGTTAAGTCAGTAACATGGTTAAGTGAATCTGACTTCCTCATTGACTTTGCTTGTCAGAAAGTCACAAAAGGTGAACACATGATCCCAGGACACTGCAACTGTCATAAACATAAGTCAGTTGTCAAGCATCTGAATTTTGATAATGTGACCATGGGGATGCTGCAATGTTTAGTACGAAAAATGGTCATAAGTCACTTTTCAATCCAGTTATAACTTTGAACAGTCACTAAGCGAACTGTTGTAAGTTGAGGACTATCTTTACTTGCATAGCAAAGAGGATGCAGAAGCCTGATCTTGCAATATTTTAGAAATGGAGGTTACATGAACATTTCAGAATATTTTATGGGAAAAGTTAAAGTTTTCCCATAGAAAGAATAGCGTCAGGATGAGTATGACTTATTTCTTTACTTAAAGCACATTTTCAACCTTGTCATTTAGAACAAACTACAAAGACAATAATCATCAGGGAAACTGTACAATTTAAATTTTAATTCTGTGCAACTGTACTGTCTAGGACATGCAGTATTATCAGTTAATTTATCAGACTTTAGCTTTCCATCGATCCAAGAAAAACCCTGTCCTGGCTTAAGAACCAAAATAAATAGCTTTAAGAACTTCCTATTCCTCCTTTTATAGCCCTTTCTAATTTGTTTTTCCTAAAAGAGGTATCAATTTTCATTATTCTACTCATGCCAATTTATTTGAGTTTGGTTTTTTAAAAAATTTCATTTACTTGAATCCTGAGTTCTAAAATGTGATTCATGGCCATTTTGTATCCCCCTTAGAACAAATAATTGTGGTCTCCTTTTTCTTCTTTTTTAAAAAAGTCTGTTTCTTTAAATGTCTTGAGGAACTTTTACTTGGTCACCTTGATGCAATATGTTCAATTTTACATAGAAAAACACAGAAGGCTCTTATAGAGGGAAGGTTCTAAATGGGATTTATGTGAGCTTTTATGCTAGCTGCTGTTTTCAATTTGCCATTTTGGTGCAGAACATCTGCATTTCATTTTAACAATACGTGTTGTTTTACAACTACAAACTGGACTAATAGAACAGAGCAAGAGGCCTCACTTTGGAGCATTATGGGATGGAAATGCCCTGGATCTGCTGAAGGACAATTTTCCTCTATAGCTGGAATACACAGGTCAGTAGAAATATGTGCAGAGAAAATATATAAAATATGAAAGCAAAAGGAACAATAAATAGTATCTGCTGCAACCTATATGCATGGTCTTATATTAGAAAATATAAAAGGAACTCATTAATAATGTGTTTTCTTATTCAGTGTATATTTCATAATAGTACCATCTGTTCTTAGTAATGTTATTGATAATGTTAATGATACAAGGATACCAGATCCTCACATTATGAGCCAGAATCAAGTCCTTTTTGACTGTCTTAATTGCTTATAGGGTTCTTTGCACTACTCCCATCAACACTAATTACATTGATTGATCCTCACTGAGAAAAAAATATTACTATGAAACTCAAATTAATATAGAGCCAGGGCCTCATCTAATATTCTCTTCCTTTCCACTCATTGGTTTACATTCTCTTTCTGCCCAACTGAGGGATCAAGGATGCAGAAGAATTGAGAGCATCTTACTGGCTCTCCTGGTGGTCCAAAAAGTCCTTCACGGCCTTGTTCTCCTGGTGGACCTGGCTCACCCTAAAAAAAAGAGGAAAATAAATGAAATAATACTTGCAGAGTAAAATAAGTAGAAAAGCAGAAGACACAATATAACATCTGAAGAATTGAATCATTCGTGTTCTATACATATCTGTATATACTAAATTATACCATATTTTGCTTATTATCAACGCAGGAAAACAATATCAAGCAAACACTATCAAAGGCCCAGATAATCTTAAAATCCATGGATTTTAAAAGCTCATTTAAAACAAAAATCATATCTTGTCCAGAATCCTCCAGGGACTGGAGGATTTTGGCATAATTATACTGTATGTAGGATCCATTGCATCATATTCTTATGAAAGCCAACTATTTCCAAAGTTCTTGCCAATTTGCTTGTAGAATAAAGAGTACTGAAAAGTTAATGGCTCAAATGGGACTAAGGCAAAACAACTATGAGAGTGGTCAGAGGAAAAGACTTGTTCACATATACCCTCTTTTGCCTCATGAGTTGATGCAATATCGATGGCCTGGCAGGAATGCCCAAAGGCTACATGGAACTGAAATTGACTGCTGGGTTGTGGCACTTCTAGCGTTTCTGTCTGCTTGGTCCCCTCTTGGTGGCTTGAGTTCTTGTCATCATCAGTCAGAGACACTACTCACTCTCTGAGGCTTGACTACATCATGGCAAATGAACAGCACTGATTCAAAGAACCAGCAGTGAGCAATATCCTTGTGTTTCAAATACTATCACTGGGCAACAATTTCTTTCTAGAAAATGCCAAAGTATGCTGTACTCATGGGACAATAGCATAAGGGCAAGAAGCCAAAATAATGAAGTGTCTAACACAGCAGCATACCAACGGGTATTATTGCATTACTCAATCTTAATTAAGAGGTCTTGGGAAACACAGGGAGTCTGTGGGAAGCTAGATTGTGAGAACATTAGTGAAGGGCGCAATGGAGAGGGGGCAAGAGGAGAGAGACTTGTTATCCCATTTCTGAAGTAGAAATACAAGAGTGGTCAGAACCAGATTAATTGAGGGACTTCTGGAGAAAAACGTTTTATTCATTTGAAAAATAAATATACTAGGGAGGGATATACCACAATCTCTTATGTGGCAGCACTCCTTCTTCCTCTGTGCCAAAACTTTATATAAACAGAATACTTGGTTCATGTGAAGAATTAGGAAATGTCTCTGCTATATGAATTTGGAATGAGGTAGATCAAGAATCCCTTTTCTGAAAATGCCTGCTGTGCTCACAGCTGAAGATTTGGACTTGAACTGAGCAAAGAACGATCCTAACAGGGACTTTTTCTACAGTATAATAATGCAAATTATATAATGATGATGATTAAATAATCATTATTCTATCATCTGAGTTTGAAAGATATACAGTCTTCCAAGAATGTCAGCATGTTTGTTTCATTGTAGATACAAAACCTACATTTTAATTATTTGTTAGCCTCTGCCCTATTGACAGTAGCAAGTTTTTAACTGAAAGCCAGCAGCAATCGGCAGCTAAAGTATCAGCATAAGCCTGGATTCAAGTTCCCATTAACTCATGAGTATTATACTGCTATGTTTTATGGATAATGACATTTTTTGTTTTGACTTAGCTTCCAGGATTATTCCCTAGAGAAAACAGGAAGGAAGTGGTTGAGCATTCCACCATGGATAAAAGGGTAGAATATGCTGCAACTAGGTCTAATGAGTAATTGGAAGTATATTTCAATTTAGGCTGGATATTATGTTAATAGAAGCTCCAACTTTTTTTCTTGTAGCAACATTCACACAAAGAAATGACAATTTTTGTTTGATGCAAAACTGTCAAGGTTTATTTGCAATATATTTGTCTCTGTTTTGATTTCTCCTAAAGCATGCTTTCTATAAGACAAGAACTTCCTTTTCCTTTGTTCCCACCATGAGAACGAAAACTCAGTTGCAGAATTTTGATCAACACATGTTACTTCCTCCTTACTCGTTCTTTGGAACCGTAAATATCTACCTCTTAGGCCTGCTGCATATGAGCTGATGAACTCCAGAAAATCACTAGATGACAGCAAAGAGATACAAAATCATGGAAACTAATGTTTTAGAAGTAATTGTATTGAACATCTGTCCACATCTGCTCCCCAAGTATGGTTGCAATTCTGTTTGAGAAAACATCAGATGTAAACAAAAAACTTAAGAAACATACTTTCTTCCTTAAATCTCTTTGTAACTTAACAGGGAGATTTATGGTTTTGGAGTCATATATGGGTTCCATTGCACTACTTTTAGCAGCCACTAGCAAAACTGTTTGCATTTAGAATAGGACTGCCAAGATTGAATTGCATTGCTTCTTTCAAACCTTATTACTATTCAACCTGCCAATGAACTTGGGGGAGGGAAGGGTGGAATGGAATGCTGAGAATTTGTGCATGGACTGCCTGGAAACCATTAAGGTCACCACTGCAGGTCTTGAGACAGAGGTGGACTGTTCTCATAATAAAAGGATATCTCATTATTGGACAATGTGATCACCCATGGATGGGGAGAAAGGGAAGCTATTGTTTACCTAGGCAAACATTTGCATGGGAAAATCAGAGTTGGTTTTGATTCTTCAGTACCAAAATGGCGTATCCAATAAAGTATTACTTTTGGGAATTCAAAGCTCCTGAGAGTGTTTATTTATTTTGGGTTCATTAGTTGGACAGTTGACAAGGACATTTTATCACTCCAGTTAGTTCACATATCAAATTTATCCAAAACAAAGATAAATCACAAGAAGTGGTAGTACCTATATATTGCACTAATGAGGCCACATTTGGAATACTATATCCCATTCTGATTGCCATGAAGAGATCTTGCCATCCTTTTTGCAGAGAAGAGCAACAAAATGGTAAGGGGTCTGGACACTAAACCATATGATGAATAGTCGAAGGAGCTAGATGTAGGAGATGACCAGGCTGAGACCGAGAAAGGATCAAATGCATCATGAGTCATGAGTCCCTTCACGCCCATAGGAGATCTAAGGCCAGCCCACCTTGAATTCCTTTGACTGTTATCTATCACCAATCTGCTTTGACAGTTAGTAGTTCAGATTCTTGTAGAGAGCTTAAGCTTGCAATAAATTTTTATCTTTAAATTTTCTGAATTTTCTGATTTTGGAACCTTTGAATTTTCTGGATTTTCTGATTTCCTGGTGCTTGACACTAGATATGTCTAGCCTAATAAAAAGAAGGATTAGGAGTAACATGATAACTGTCTTCCAGTATCTGATAGTCACAGAGAAAAGGGAGTTATTCTCCAAAGCACCTGAGGATAGGAGAAGAAACAATGGGTGGAAGCTTGTTAAAGAGAGATCCAATCTGGAACTACGGAAAATTTTCTGTGAAAGTTGGACTTTGAAGAAGCAGGAGAGGAAGAGCATTAGTGCCTTTGAACTTTGTGGTTGGAGAGGATTCTGGAGAATGCTGTAGACAGTCATAAAAACAAACCAATGAATTATTAAACAAATCAACTTAGAATTCTCACTTTAAGTATCATACTTTGGACCAGTGGTGGGTTGCTCCTGGTTCGGTCCGGTTCTTGCGAGCCAGTAGTAATGGCAGCGGGAGGCTCTGCCTACCCATGTGGATGTCATCATGGATCTGCACATGTGCAGAAGCATGCGCGTGTGTGTGCCTGTTGCAAACCGGTAGCAGAAGTAAGTAGAACCCACCCCTGCTTTGAACACATTATGTGAAGACCTAACTCTGGAAATGGCTTTAATGTTGGAAAAGTAGAAGGAAAGAGAAGCAGAGGACAATCAACAGGCTAATGGCTTGACTCAGTTACAGTGGTGATGGGAAGACTAGAAAGACCAGGTTACAACAAAGAATAACAGGGTTGGAAGGGACATTGGAGGTCTTCTAGTCCAGCCTCCTGCTCATGAAGAACATAGACAATTTATAAACTTGATTGCCCATTTGCATATACCAATTATTCCCTCTATCATATAGAAACGACTTTTATCCACAGAAATATATACAGACACAAACATTTTCTTCCAATAGAAACAGCAAATGAAAAAAAAAAAACATTTATAAAAGCCAGAATTGAGAAGACAGCACCAGACGGCAAGTGACGCCTCTGCAAAGAAGATGAAGAAACAGTGGATTACCTAGTTAGCTGCTCCAAGTAGATAACACATATTGTTTACAAACAATATCATGAAAAAGAGCAAGAATGGTGCACTGGAAGATCTGCAAGAAATACCATGAGCCTACATGCAAGAACTGTTGGGATCATAAAATAGAGAAAATCATAGAAAATGAAGATGCTAAAATGCTTTGGGACTTTAAAATTCAAACAGACAGACTTGCCACATAACATGCCAGACTTAACAACTGCCGATAAAAAAGTAAAAAAAAGTCTGGATAGTAGATGTGGCAATACCTGGAGACAGCAGAAAGTAGAGAAAAAGCTGGAAAAGATAATAAAATACAAATATCTGCAAATAGAAATAGAACTGTGGCAAAAAGAAAGCAAAGGTAGTACCAATAGTAATAGGTGTTTTGGGTGAAATTCCAAAACAACTAGAGCGCCACTTGAAGACCATCAGCATTGACAAATTCACTATCTGTTTGTTGTAAAAGGCAGTTTTACTCAGGACAGATTACATCCTGCAATGATAACTTTAACACATCCACATCTGCCTATCCCAAGGGAAGGACTCAGTAAGTGGATAAAAATGCCAAATCCAGTTAGAACATCTGGCTGACTATGCAATGAACTACAATAACTAACTATCTATCTATCTATCTATCTATCTATCTATCTATCTATCTATCTATCTATCTATCTATTTATTTATTTAAATATGTATGCCGCCCTTCTCCCGAAGGACTCAGGGCGGCTCACAGAAAATAAACATATAACAATCGCAAGACACAGTAAAACAATAATAAATATATATAAATATATAGACAGTAAAAATCATTAAAAATGGTCAGCTGAACAATACCACCACCATCAGAATATAATAGATGGGGAAGGCATAATCAAAAATGTATTTCTACCCATCCTTTATTGGTTAAAGACATTATTTTGGAACCTAAAGGTAAGACATGGAATATATATATATATTTGGCTATGGGATGCTTGAGAAATTTATTTTTGAATTTGTCTGTCTGTCTGTCTGTCTGTCTGTCTGTCTGTCTGTCTGTCTATCTATCTATCTATCTATCTATCTATCTATCTATCTATCTATCTATCTATCTATCTATCATGCTTCCCATCTTACTATCGAGCAACTTGAGGTGGTTTACAAACTAATCCGATCCACAATTTTAAAACGACAATTCTCTTCAGAAGTATATTTCTGAATTATGTGAATAGATTTTTGCCTAAACAAGCAGAAATGGGTTCAGAATATTACTTTATGAAAAGTACTTTTTAGTATTCTGAGAAAATATATAAATGTTCTTGTTACCCATGAATAGACCAATGAGAGGGACGCTGAAACTATATTATTTTGATACAATCCTCAAACTCATGAACCCTGCAGCACTAACTTTTCTCAATATATCACAGTATTAAAAAAATCTCTCTTCCTTGTTTCCTGATTGACTTTGGCCAGCTTAATTCTTCTAGCTGCCCAATTTTACAGATGTACTTTTTGGTTTGAGACAGTACATTTTTCTCCCACCTACTCTCCCACCTTTCTCATTAAAAGAGGCATTGCTTTCCTTTCCTGTTCAGCTAGCTCATCAGAGGGAGATCCAACCTGGAAATAAGAAACTGCTTGACAGTGAGAACAATTAATCAATGGAACAGCTTGCCCCCTGGAGTTGTGGGTGCTCTGTCCCTGGAGGTTTTCAAAAATAGATTGGACAACCATTTGTCTTGGATGGTATAAAGCCTCTTGCTTTGGGCAGAGGGTTGGACTAGAAGACCTACAAGGTCCCTTCCAGCTTTATGATTCTATTTGGTTATGTTCTGCTCCTCTCCTCATTCTATTCTATGCCTTTCTTAATTTATAAACTCAGTCCATTCCACATTGAATGATGTGTATCCTCCAAGTTTCAGCTACAAGAAATTCACCACAAAAACAAGTTTTAATAGAACAGTTTAAGAGTGCAGAATGTCTTTTCCCACATGTTGAGACATTATTAGAAGTATTTAAAACTCTTAAACTTGACCATTTCTCTAAAAAGATCACCAGGCCTTGAAGGTTTGAGTTTCCACTTAAAACAGTAAACAGTAAGTTTCTTCTTCTTCTAAACTACTTGTGAATATCACAAATGAAAATTTACCTTTCCTCCTTTTGATCCACGAGTCCCAGGGACACCTCGTAAGCCTTCGGATCCAGGGCTACCCTGTATGCAAAAGGATTATGATAATTTTATATATTAGATTCAAAAACAAGCCTGCCGAAAGTGTGGCACAGAGCTTTTAAACATATTTCTCTTGACAAAGAAGCTAAATAGGAACTTGTTCCAAGAATCCAGTTAGGAAGAATTCTGAAGGCTTGCTAAGGACTGAAGGAATTCCTAAACATTTTCATAGGTTTCCCTGTGTTTACAGTTGAGGAAAGCTATTTGCTGATTGCATCCCATTTCATATAAATATTAGAAAAACAGCTTCAAAAAAATCCCTTAAATTTCAGTTCCAGAGGCTTAATGAAGACCATTCTCTTGGTTCCTAATTTTGCTACCAACTACAGAAAACATCACTGAAAATAGTAACCTTACCTTTGGTCCAGGGATACCATCAGAGCCAGGACTTCCCTACAAGAGAAAGAAGAATAGAATAGAATAAAATAGAACAGGACAGGACAGGACAGGACAGGACAGGACAGAACAGAATTCTTTATTGGCCAAGTGTGATTGGACACACAAAGAATTTGTCTTGGTGCATACTCTCTCGGTGTACATAAAA
>JANHFM010003512.1:117637-129682 GCA_032468115.1 Grayia smithii | reverse complement strand
GGATAACAACCCCCACAATCAGCTGTCCTTATGACCCCTGGAGAAAGAATAAGTCACAAGTATAATAAAGAAGACAGTCGCCTTATCCGGGCTTCAGAGTGGATTGTCCCTTACTCTGATTCCTTGGAGAGAGAGAAAAAACAGCCCCCCCCTCCCCCCGCCTCTCTCTCTCCTGCCAACCCAAACAGGAAATCTACGTTGATATGCGAGGAGGTCGCAGATGCCAGTCCCAGGTACACGGACCGCCTTGACCCACAATGAATACCAGACCGACAAGGCAGGAGCGGAGGGGCAGAAGGTGAAGAAGAGCGGAATCCGACACGTTCAACCGTAATGTTTTCTTCTTATGCAAACATCCGGCAGCTCTTCCTAGTCCTGTCGCGCCGATAAATAACCAGCTTCCCCTCCGCCCAAGAGGCGAAGGAGATTCCCGTGACATCCCCGACGATGCTTAATGATCCGATTCGGTGTCTCGGTCCCCCTTTACGACCAGCTCTACTTCACCAAGACTTCAGATGCGACCTCACTCTTGCCCACCCACCCAACCGGCTCGCCCGCCCGCCCGGGGCTGCGGTAAACTCGGCAGAGTAGCCGCGTCGCTTTCCTTCTCTCACCTCAGCCTGCGGCCGTTTCGCCAGAGTCCCGGGTAGCCTCTCGCTCCGGCACCGCCAAATTAGGATCGGGAAGCCGGAGAGAAGGAACGGGACGTCAAGAAACCAGAGACACCCGCCGCGGGATTCCCCAGCTCAGCGGCAGAAGCCAAAGGTGTGCGCCACCGAGTACCAGATGCCTAGAGAGGACGGTGCCATGAAAACGGAAGGCTAGAATGTCAACCCCGGCGACAGCTCGTTAACGCTCGGAGGAAAAGGAATCCGCCGTTGGCGTTCCGACGCTAAAAATTGTCCGGGTGCAAACTGCGCTCGCTGTCGAGTTCTGCAAGGTCGCCACGTGAGGCTTGTAAAAAAAAATAAAAAAAATTTAAAAATAAAAATCAGCGCTAAAGCGGGAAGATGACTTTCGTTCCGTTGGTTTCCCCTCTCTTCGGGGGACGGCAGTTGACCCTGGCCGCCTCGACTTTACGCTTTGGGCTGCGGTTCTCGGTGCGGTGCCTGAAGGGTCAGAGTGGAAGACTCGGACTCCAGGACCTGAATAAACCCTATTTACCGACATCTGAAATCGCCGAAATGGTCGCCAACGCAGAGCAGAATTCGAGGTCGAATCGAAGGTTTCTCTTCTGCCCCATTTCAGCGCGCAAAGCGGCCTCCCAGCTGACGATGGAGCGAAATTTTGAGAAGTCCCAAACCCTTATTCTGGAATTCGAGGCAGGTGAGAGTTACTTAAGGGGACCTTTTTTAGGGTAAAAGCTAAGCTTGTGACCTCGAAGGTGATGTGATGATAATAAAGTTGACATTAAGCTGCGAGGAGGAATTCACCAGATTTGTTGCAATATCTGTTAGAGAAAAGGTGTCTTCTAGGTGTTTACTGCTTGGTAGCTTTGGCATCCGTGCCATTGTGCTGCAATAGCAATCAGTGTGCAACAGATTATGTTTTTCAATAGAAGAAAATATATGTACCGTAGCTCAGAATAGGACAGTGGAGTCGTTGGTGCTCTCTGAACTTGTTGACTTGCAGACATTTCATTAGCCAAATAGAAAACATTATCACTGAAGCACTGATGTTACCTAGTTGGGTAATGAACACAAACAACCAAGCTGAGAAGATCAAGAACAGACAGACTAACATCCATTTTAAAAGATAAACAAGAGGCAGTCTTTTATAAGACTTGGGAAAGATGGTACGTATGGTACCAAAAGAGAACAATACAAAATAAGACAGTCAACTTAGACAGTTAATTTAGAAATCTATATCGGGGAACAAATATGTTATGATATATAATTACATGAAATTACTTACTAAACATTTACAATTATATTGATAAACTATGTTGGAAAGATTTAAAACATTTATCTAAGGGGGTCATTTTAAACTGTCATATATGTTTAGTCAGTGTTGCTTTCTTTCTCTTTTGGGTTTGTTGTAGATTTGTCATAGTATGTTTTTTTCTTACTTTTGTATGTTGTAAGTATTAATAAAGATCTTTTTTTTAAAAAAGAACTTCACAGATTATAATTTTTAAAATGATAATTTTATATTACTAAAAATTCATATTGTGTACTTCTTGAAGAATCATATCCTCTGTAACTTTACAATCTTATAACAGCTTCACTTGAACATACCATATTTTTCGGAGTATAAGATGCACCGGAGTATAAGGTGCACGTAGATTTTAATGGTTGAAAACAAGGAAAAAAGTATTCTGAACCAAATAGTGTATAAAATATTATTTAATAAAATATCAGTATAGCATAATAATTTTTGAAGACCTCTGGGTTAGGGAAAGGGTCCTCAAACTTGACAGCTTTAAGGCTTTTGGATTTCAAGTTCAAGAATTCCTGGGACGAAGTCCACAAGCCTTAAAACTGTCTACTTTGAAGACCTCTGGGTTAGGGCAAGGGTCCTCAAACTTGAGTTTGAGCAACAGCTGAGTTGCCTGATTGTCAAAGACTTTTTTACTTTTAAAAGGACTTTTTTTACAGCCTATTCTGCCAAATAGATTGTAAAAAAATATTTTTAAAAAGAAAGGTTCAAGGATCGCAGAGCTCAGCTGTTAATCACAGCTGAACCCCATGATTTTTGGAACCTTTTTTTTACAGCCTATTCGGCGGCAGCAGAAGCAGCAGCAATGACGGGGGCAGGGTGACGGCAGCAGAAGCAGCAGTGATGGGGGGGCAGTTTGGGCTTTCTGGCAGCGGCAGCTATCTTTGTTGCCACCATTGCTGCTGTTAGGGGATCGGGCCAATGGGCGGCAGGGGCTGGAAAGCAGGAACATTTTGCAATGTGCACCGGGGAACCAGGAACCATTTTGGCTGTGAAGAACCATCGCCTAAGCCCTCTCCAGCCGAGCTGAGCAGGAGCCCTTAAAGCAGTGGTTCTCAACCTGTGGGTGGGGGCCCCTTTGGGGGTCAAACAACTCTTTCACGGGGTCGCCTAAGACCATCGGAGAACACATATTTCCAATGGTCTTAGGAACTGAGACACCACTCCTCTTGTGGTTGGGGGTCACCACAACATGATGAACTGTATTAAAGGGTCGCGGCATTAGGAAGGTTGAGAACCACTGGCCTAGATACATGGAAACTTTGAAATCAGTCCTGAATATTCTGACTTTGCAAAAAACCACCTTACTCGGAACTGCCTATATACTCAGACCTTACCTTAACAGCTCTTAGGTCCTTGGTTAGAACTTGAACTGTTAAGTTTTTACCAGTCCCAGACTATGAGTCGAACTGAAGATTAAATCAATAATAATAATAATAATAATAATAACAACAAATTAAAGATTAACAACACTACTACTATTAATAATAATAATAATACTAGAGAAACGGCTAGAAAAAATAAAAAAACATCATGATTTTCAAATAAAAGTTGAGTGACTATGGAGGAAGAAATCAATGAACAGTAATAGGAGCCCTTGGAACAATACCCAAAGGGCTGCCTAGATACACTGAAAATTTGAACTTAGACCTGAATATTCTGACTTTGCAAAAAAACACCTTACTCAGAACTGCCTATATACTCAGATGCTACCTTAACAGCATCCTTAGGTCCCTGGTTAGGACTTGAACTGTTAAGTTTTTACCAACCCCAGACTGTGAATTGAATTGAAGATTAGCCATAATAATAGTTTTTAAATATTTTTTATATAAAATATATTTAATATATTTTAACATATTGTTTTTAATATGGCTAAGCACATTGATTTGTGCTTAATAAATTGTAAGCTGCCCTGAGTCTCCGGAGAAGAGCAGGATACAAGTTGAAATAAATAAATAAACAAACAAACAAACAAACAAACAAATATTGTTTTTATCCTTAATGTATGGTGCCAAAAATCACTTGTTTGTGAGATGGGTGGCCATATAAATTTGATAAACAAATAAATGTGCAAAATAGATAATAAATGATTTTTTGAGGTATTTGTAGTTATAAACCAGATTCATGTTATATATTAAATCAGAATGCTGTTGAATTGGTTTTGGCTTGATGTGTAAACTCACTCAATTGTGATTTATTTATGTGGTTTCATATAATATGAAACAAGATAAGATTCTGAGAGCATATAGACTTTGCAGTTTCAATCACAAGCCAGCTTCTCTTCTCCATCCCCTATTTGGTTTATAGCATACATCTAGATCAAGGCTAATTCTTGTGATATTTTGACCAGCCCTAAAAATGGCATACTCTAACACTGAATTTTATAGTCGTCCCCCACCCCCCAATAATTCAACACAGATTCATTTGCTTTTGTAGCACTGTTAATCAACACAACTCACCTTGTCCCCTCGGCCACCCTTGTCTCCCTAAAAAACGAGAAGGAGGGGGAAAAGTCATATATATTATAAATAAAATTATGAGAAAAAAAATCAAGAAAGCTATAAGTGAAATTATACTTGCCTTCATCCCTTGGTAGCCAATAGGTCCTGGGTCACCTTGCTTTCCCTAGGTAAAGAATAACAATCAAACAATAAATCCCATTGCAGTCAGATCTGATTCTTGTTTAGGAAATTCTCTCAAGATTGTAGGGAAAAGAATTTCATCCAGAATTTTGTGTTAATTGGGATTTTGACAATCTCTTACAATATGTTTAAATCATTTAAATCCTTTGATTTGAAATCCATTCTTGCTTTCCCATACATAGACGTAAAAGCATATCTGCGCATATACCTTAACAGATTGATATACAGTTGAATTAAGACATACAAGTAGAACAGACTCATGGCTGGATCCAACCTTGTTTCTTTAACAATGCAATTTTAGATGTGTCTATACAGAAGCAATCTCTTTTGAATTCATACTAGCTCAGGGCTTCCAGAATTTCAAATTAAAGCTTTTCTATGTTATCAAAAACACTTCACTGACAAATGTATTACTGACTATTAGATATGATCTCCTGACTTACATAAGGGTCTTTTTGAACACTACCGAAGATTAAAGTTTACAGTTCTTTGTGAAAATTATAGAAGTGTCCCCTACCCTGTTTCCCCCAAAATAAGACATCCCCTGATAATAAGCCCAATCGGGCTTTTTGAGTGCATGGCACTCAAGAAGTTCAGCCAAGCACTTATTTCAGGGTTTAAAAAAATATAAGACAGGGTCTTATTTTCGGGGAAACACGATAGTTTTATTATATTATAGTGCTGCATTAAAATCTTCCAAAACTGGACATAATACTGCTGATTTGAGAAAGAATCATGAGATACTACAACAGAATAGATGGGTGAAATCAGGCTGAATCTCACCCCTCCTGTAACTTCATTGGCAATTTGCAATTTCAGAAAGATGCTGACATACAGATGGTGTGTCTGCAAAATTGATTAACGTTATCGCACAAGTCTTCATACACGGAAAATGCCCCTTGGTTGGAATGCAGCCCTCCAACTAAAAGAAAATACTCCATATTTATTCAGAATATACATTAAAATAGTTCAGTATTACATAAGATTCAGCTTCACTTTGAGTATCTTCCATCCAAGGTCAAATGTATTTTCTACTTACGGGATCTCCAGCTTCTCCTTTTTCTCCTGGCAAGCCAGGTCTCCCTCTTTCTCCCTGAAACAAAATATCAGTAAGCATTAGATTCTATTTCCAATTTTTATTTAACTTTACATTTCAGGTAAAGTTTAGTTTTTAAAAACCATTGAAGAAAAGGGGGTCATGTTATGAATGCTCTTGCCATTGTCCAAAGGACAATTTTAATGTTGGGCAAATGCCAAATATTTCAACACACATAACATTAATTTTTAACCTATCTTTTCACTTTTCATAATTCTTTCAGAAGCAACAACAGTAAATAGTTACAAAAGTCTAACAAAACTCTACAAAATGTATTTTGTAGTATTTTTCCCCAAAAGACTATTCTATACATATAAGTTAGCAGGTACATAAGCAAAAAGAAAGTAGTAATGGGAACTGAGGAGCCTTAAAGAAAGGACTACCTCAATCTGGAATGGAAAGGTTTGCATGGCTGTGTCTATGGGCAGAGAAGAATGATAGTGAGTACTGTACAGCTGCTGAGTTCTCTGTCAATAGGAGGATGGACAGGAAAAGGCTTGGAATGAAGTATTATTATTGACAGAAGTGCACACCACAGAAGGTGTCAAGTTAGTCATTTCATGGAGAGAAGAACTGGCTGGCTTCACTTCTTTTCAGGTTGCAATCTAACCAAATATGTCAAAGAGAAAGAAATAAGCTTTTCAATCAAAGGTCCTATTCCTAAATGCAAGGCCATTTGCCCATAAGGCAACTCTTAAATGAAATTTTGAATGAACATATGGTCTAGTTCAGATAGCAGAGATCTGTATGATCAAATGACTTCCCCCTCAGTTGAGGACTCAAATGAACAGAGCTTAACTGTACATTAGCCAGGTTATATCAGGCTGGTTCATACATTTAGAATTAAATCCTGAATGGCAACAATTATCATTCCTGATCTGGGTTTAATCATCAGCAAAACAATTCAAAGGGCTGCTGCCTGCTGCCTGTGAGCAGCTTGCAAATGTCTGATCTTCTTGCCCCCATAAATCACCTCCTTCCACTGTATGACTACTTTTTAGGTGACAATAAATTTTACCAGATACTTGGCAGTTAATCTAAATGTAGCCTTACAGAACTGATACAGTGAGGAAAACACACACCTCTTCTCCTGGGTCCCCAGTGTGCCCTGGAGGTCCTCGAGGAGGCTAAGAAACAACAATAAAAAATTGGGATTAGAGCACATGAATGTAAAAAGCAAGATTTTATATACTGCTGGGCTGTCAGGATAATAACACTCACCTGGCATTCGTAAGAACAGCACTGTTGACAGAATAAAAAGACACCATTAAAAGAGTTATCAAGTTTATCCTTTCATAGAATGAGTACATTTCTGTTTTGTTCTAACTTAAAAGCATTCCTTCATCCCTTCATTTGTAACAAGCTAGAAAAATTGAGAAGCAGTTTTCCACACAATGCTGGTGAGTTCTAGCAGGAACTGAGGCTACCACATGACATAATGCAATTGTTTGGAGCTTCTAGATTAGTTTCTTGTCCATTTGAACAGACATCAACAAAAAAGTAACAAAGCTTTGTTGCTTGGATATGCATAAATGTTTTAAGTTAAAAATTATAAGAAAAATGTTGTATGGACTTATTTCAGGGGACAAATACAAAAAATAGCATGATAATTGTCTATTGCTCTAGACTTTTCTCTTCAAAAAGAACAGTTGATGTAGGACTTGTCAATATGCAAATCTCCAGCATGGTAAGAAAAGAGGAAAGATACCCTCAAGTAGTTCAGCTATATTTCCATTATTCTCTGCTTTAGGATGTGACAAAAGGGAATGCATCAGACTGGGCCAAGTGCCAATGTAAATGAGACACTTTAGAGCAAAATGCAAACTAGAGGACTATCATTCAACCCCCTGGCTTCAGCTCCAGGATGGCATACTTTTGAGTTACTGAGCATGGGTTGGAGCCTCCATTTTGAGACCAGTCTACTGCTGTAGAAGGTTGAAGCTGGATCAGGTTGTCAAACAGCTAAAGAAATGTTTTTAATAGAAAACTCTTTGGCCTGAATCTTGTGGTCTAAAATCATTCATGCTTAATACCTACACGTACTCAGAACCTCACCCCCCTGAAAACTAGATATAAATATAAATACTGACTTGCTGATAATTCCAGTTTTTATAAAATAAGTTTTTAAAAACTATTTAAATTCTCAAATATTTACATTTTTGCAGAGCTTACATCAATCCTAAGTTTTAAATAGGAGGCTAAGATTTTGAATCCTCGTTTGTGATCTGAGCAGAGGACTGTAAACTTGGTGCAAGATATGGTTCTTCCTTCTATTCCTTGGGACAAAAACATTTTACTGTTTCCTTCTTACTAAATCATAGGCAATAGGAGTGAATCTTGGCATTTAGATTAACATTGGCATGATTAGCTCAAGGTTTACTAGGAAAGAAATAGTGACAAGAAATTAGAAAATTTACAAGATAAAAATGATTTTTGAATGAATAAAAGGGCACTGAAAAAACTTACCACATGCTCCACATTATTTTTCTAAAAGAAAGAATAAGGAAGAAAATGATCAGAAATAATAAGATAGTATATCTAATGCATGATATGTTTATCCAACAGGAAAATACCTCTAAATTTAAAATTATTGCTGTAGAAAAGCAAATTAGACAGAAGAAAACTCATCTACTTGAGTCTCTAGTACTGTATTTTTTATATCTTTCTTTCAAGTAGATCTAATAAATAGAAAAGAAACACTAAGACTTACAATCATTTCAATGATGGTGTCAATTGTTCTAGGAATATCGCTTTGTGGTACAGTTGCTGTGAAATTGCGACGATGGTCATGGTCTGTAGCAATCACATTTAATCTGGATTCCTAGATAAAATAAACCAAATCAAAACTATATTTTCACTCCAATGTCAGCTTGTAAATTTAGCAGTGAGCTTGGTTTAATTGCTGCATAGACTGTTGGTACCCTAATCTTCACATGAAGATCCAAATATAATTCCACTCATCTGTGTTGATGTAGGTTTGGTTTTTTTTTATTTATTTATTTATTTATTTATTTATTTATTTATTTATTTATAAAACTTATATGCCACCCTTCTCCCAGAGGACTCCCGGAGGTAACCAGTGCAGCTTGCGCAGGAGAGGTGTCACACAGGAGTATCGGGAAGCTCCCGTAACTACCTGCGTGGTTGCATTCTGGACCAGTTGGAGTCTCCGGGTGCACCTCAAGGGCAGCCCCATGTAGAGGGTGTTGCAGTAGTCTAAACAAGAGGTAACAAGGGCGTGAGTGACTGTGCAAAGGGCATCTCTGTCTAGAAAAGGGCGCAATTGGCGCACCAGGCGAACCTGGGCAAAGGCCTCCCTGGTGACAACTGTCAGATGGTCTTCCAGGGACAGCCGTACATCCAGGAGGACACCCAAATTGCGGGCCCTTTCAGAGGGAGGGAGCAGCTCCCCTCCCATCGAAAATGATGGGGCTTCTAGAACATGGGATGCTGAAATCCACAGCCACTCAGTCTTGGAGGGGTTGAGTCTGAGCCTGTTCCTACCCATCCAGGCCCATACCACCTCCAGGCACTGAGACATCACAGAAAGGGCATCCCTGGGTTGGCCCGGGGTGGAGATGTAGAGCTGGGTATCATCAGCGTACTGATGGTACCTCACCCCAAAGCTATGAATGATCTCACCCAGCGGCTTCATGTAGATGTTAAAGAGCAAGGGGGAGAGAACCCACCCCTGAGGCACCCCACAAGAGGGGCCTCGGGGTGGATCTCTGCCCCCCACCCGTACAAACTGCTAGCGACCCGAGAGGTAGGAGAACCACTGTAAAACAGTGCCCCCAATCCCTAGCCTCCCGAGTCGCCGCAGTAGGATACCATGGTATCGAAAGCCGCCGAGAGGTCAAGTAGGACCAGGATGGAGGAACATCCTCCATCCCAGGCCCGCCAGAGATCATTCACCAGGGGGACCACTTATCTATGTAATATGCCAGGAAAATGTACTGACCTCCTCCTGCAGGGGAGGAGGGGCACTTGGGCAGTTAACTTTAGATCCTAACATATGTGCACTCACTGTAATACCTGAAAAGATTTCTTTACACACACATATATGCCTTTGCATATTTTCTGCAATTTTCTGTACCTACTGCCCCTTTCTGCCAAATGAAGCACACGTCAGTTGAAAAAATGCATGGAAAATTTTCTTAATGATTGACCCACAGCTATCAACTATTTTTTTGTGAAGATTTGCTACTCACTGAAATATCTGAGCAATAAGAATTGCCAATGAATTGAAAGGAAAGACGGATTTGGAGTATTATGTATTATGGGAGAATTGGTACAAATGGATTGAAAACAGGAAATTAAAACAGACTTGGATATAGTAGAATTAGATGAAGAAAAATGTAGAGTATAAGAATTTTGTAGTGATATGTCGTGTAAATGGTCACAGTCCAGCAAAACAACTTTTTATGTTTTTGCTTTTGTCTTTTGTTTTCTTTTTCTTATTTATGTTTTTGTTTATTTTTTAATGCTTGAAAATCAATAAAATATTTTTTTAAAAAAAGAATTACCAATTATTCTTTTTAAAGATTATACAAGGTTTTATTCATTTTAGCACATGTACCTTATCTGACCTGGCATAATTAGACATATGATATATTGCACCTTTAAAATCAGCAAATTTGACCCAGTTTAAATCAGAACCAGTATAGTTTTAGGAAATGCTGCACAGAGGGTAGCATCTCTGATTATTACAATCAAGGGTTAGAGCAAAGGGTGCCACCTCTGTGGCTGGCCACAGTATGCAAAATCATAGGAATAAGCACATCTCCCGAGCAAGAGCTGTCTCTGGACTGATCTCTATTTATTGACAGTAATTGCTTGAATATCATCCATGTGTACACATTTCATACCAGATGGTCTGGAGATACAGCAACAGCAAACACTTTGATCCCCTGGTGCTTTGCTTCATTGGCAGCATCTTCCAGTCCCCCACAGGGCTCTTTGTAACCTTCTAAGGGATGTCCATCTGTCACTACAATAAGATACTTATTTTCCCTATGATGAGATCCGCTGAAAAAATTAAAACCAGTGAATGAAAAACAAACCATATTACATAGGTGTGCATTCTCATCACATCACTAAATGGTTGCTGTGGAGTTTTATCTTTTCTGCTAGTGTATTATGCTACCCTGAGTTGAGAGACAAAGACAGACACAGAAACGTAGAGTCAGAGAAGGCCAAACTGGGATAGGCTAAAAGGGCTTCTCCTTATAAATCAGAAAACTAGTACAGGTAGTTGATACCTGTCATGGCAGCCATGACAGGTATCAGTGGAGACAAAGAAAGGACTACCTAGGAAAGAAGGTTCAAATCCATGGATTGAAGTGGATCCTTAACTATGCTATAACTTTGTTTGCCCTGGAGAATGAAACCTTCAGAAGTCATATGATGCTCAGTACAGAGGTAGAAGTCTCAATGAAACATTTTAAGTAATTTTGAAAGACACAGTAGAGTTCATATTTAAAGGTCTATCTGAATGCTATCTTAATCTGATTTTGCAGCATGAGGAAAGATATACTACTGTGTTCCCCCCAAAATAAGATCTGGTCTTATATTTTTTGGGCTCCAAAATAAGCACTAGGGCTTATTTTTGGGGAAATGCAACTTCAGGGTGATCAGCGCAACTGGGCATCCTGCCCCTCAGCGCACACATGATGTGGCAAGCGCGCGGGGACTACTGGTGTCCGGCAGCAGCTGCAGCCTGCTGGTTCCTTCATCGGCATGCTCAGGCTTGCAGACCGTGCAGCGCAGGTGAGTTGATTCTCTATCCAAGCAGTAGACGGAGACAGAGGTGCGGGGGGGGGGGAGGCAGGTGATTGGAACGCACTGCACAGGCTGCAGGAATGCCAAGTCAGTGGACCAGAGTGGGTGACCAGCTGTGGAAGGGTCGTCTTCGTGCAGCGGCACTGACAGCTGGAGATGAGGTTCCCGCGACTGCCCACCGACTCTCAGCTTTCTCATAGCTCATGGGGCAAATATGGATCACCTATCTTTCCCCACATGCCTCTGCCTCCGTCTGCTGCCAGTGCCACTGCGTGAAGATGAGCCTCCCATGGCTGCCTGCCACTTTGGCCTATTGACTCTCCACTTTTCCGTGGCCCATGTGGCAGGTTCAGATCATGTGTCTCCCCCCCACCTCTGCCTCCACCTGCTGCTTGGACTCACCTATACTGCACGGGCTACAGCTGCTCCCAGACACCATTGTCCCATGCACACTCGCTGCCTCCTGTGCTGGTCATGCCCATCCGTTCACTAGATCTTATTTTGGGGTAGGGCCAGGGGTGAAATCCAGCAGGTTCTGACAGGTTCTGGAGAACCGGTAGTGGAAATTTTGAGTAGTTCAGAGAACCG
>JANHFM010003512.1:102094-112382 GCA_032468115.1 Grayia smithii | reverse complement strand
GAGGGAGGGAGGGAGGAAAGGAGAGAAAGAGAAGGAGAGAGAGAGAGAGATGTTATCCAGAGCACTTCCATTCTTTGGATGGAAATAATTGCTGTCCAACCCTTAACCACTCTGCAATTAATCCCATAATCCTACCTACTTCAGATAAGATCACTGAACTCAATAGAACACAATTTTATTCTAAGGTGCTCAGAGTTATGTTGAGGTAAGATAGGTGGCCTGTAAATTTTATAAATGGATAATGTATAAATTTATATTATTACTATTTATAGCTAAATACATTCTACAGAGATATGTAGAGAAGTAATTATTCATTTGCTACTTCTCTCAAAATTTCAAGGATGATAATGATTGTTCTTTATTTACAGAATTAAAGTAGTGCCTAGCTAAATGCCCCCTTCTCCTGCCTTTGCCCAGCAGAACTTGAATTGAATGGTCAGAGGCTCAGGGCTCATCTAGGAGGAAGCTTGGGTGATTGTTTCCAGTTTGCTTGGCTGTTGGACAAGAACTGTGGTTTGTCAATTGTGCTTGTGGGATCACAGGTATTGCAGTTTAGCTACCCTTGCTTCAATTGGCCATGAGCAGAGAAGAGTTTGCTGATGAGAAAATTTTGTAATTTGAAATGACCGACTGGAATCCCAGAGGCAGAATTTTTACATGCCTGCTCTTCTTTTCCAGCCATGCAGGGATTGAAAACCTGAAAGCAACCTTGCCCAGTGCAAAATACATGCAGAACTAAAGGTCAGAGATTAAGCTTAAGGATTCTTTTTTAGCAGCATCACTGCATTTGACTCAGCATCGATTCACACCAAAATCTGCTCCTAGTCATCCAGGTTTTCCTTATTGCACCCGTTTATTTTAAGTGGGAAAATTAATCAGATGCCTTTCTCATTGTATTGCAGATCACCTGGAATTGTTTCAATAGAGACGGCCTGTTAGAATAGATGCGCATGTATCTAATTTATCATACAACTTAAATAATTCTTAATTCTAGTTAGCCACCTGACTGGTTCTACTTCAAGCATGGTGCTTACCCAAAAAGACAAAAAGATGCTCCTCTGATGGATAAGGAGACTTCATAGCCATGACTAATAGAACAAATGTGATATTACATCTATATGCAAGACTGTATTTCATTGACCTAAATGTAATTCCCTAAGAAAATAGAAGGAGACAGAAAAAGAAACAGATGCTTCCAAGCTTCAGCAAAATGTTGATAATGCTATTTGAACACCTCCCTGCTGCTAGCAGTATAAAATCCGGGATGGGGAGAGGAGGGGGTGTGTCATGAGTAAAGACAAATAAAATCATTTCAAATTCCTTCCCAAACCAGGCGACTATCAAGGCAAATCTTGGAAACAGACATTGAAATATTTGGCATTTTCACCAACGATTTAATATTTTAACAGCATCTGTATCATTCTTGTAATCCGAATCTAAAATGTGTACTGACTGAAATTTCTGTTGACTATTAATATGGCTTCTCTTACACCATTTAATGAACATCGACAACATTCCTATAATCAACATATAGAAGGCACAAGTATTATCTGAATCCTGTCTGCAAATTCGTAGCTACAACCCTAGCTTTCGGCAAGATATGCATCAAGACATATTCATCAAAAGTAAGCAGGATATAGTTGGCATAGCTTGCGGTACAAGAAAACAAGCCCATAAAAAAAAACATAGTGGCTAAACAACATCAAAGCCATCACCAGTCAGAGCATATAAATGTGGAGACAGCTGATCGCTAGAACCACCAAGAATCAGACATGACTGAACGGATATCATCATCGAGGGATAACTGCAGCCCTCCTATTTATTATGCATGGGCAGTGGGAATCTTTCAGTTCTGGTAATATGCTTTCATTTCTCCTTTATTTCTCTACCTCCTTCTGCTCCTTTGCTTGTTCGTTTTTCTATCCCCTTCCACTCTCTCCTGCCTTCCTCCACCCTCTTGCCCGCATGACATTGAATACTTTTATGATTTTAATGCTGGGTGCTATCCACTTTCCATTTAAAATCAATCACGTACTTAGAAAGTTCTAAGTCCAAATACAGCAAACAGCTAAAACTGCAAGCATAAGTCACTGTGAATAATCCAATATCTAAGTCTCTCTCCTTTTCTTATGAATCCTAATCTTTATCTTATGTGAATCTAAAATTGGAAACAGCTGACAGTTTTTCTTTTGCCATATCACTTAGGACAGTTGATTGTTTGGAGCACCCTGCTGTCAATAAAACTAAATATTGCAAGAGAGCATACTGAAGATGACTGCCGGTACTCTTATCATCTGCATGCAGAGTATAGGACTCCAGTGTGAACACAGAATAAGCACCCTTCTTCCTCTTCTTCTACCTCTTCCTCCTTGCTGGCCTTTCTCTTACTCTTGGAGACTTGACCGTTGAAGGTAACTGCACTTTCCATCTCAACATCACTGTTGAAATCTGAATGTCTCCATAAGCAATAGGTTGCCATTGCATTAATTCATGTTTAAAGAACTTAACCAGAATGGACCATTACTGAAGAAACCTGATGACTTTTACAAGGCTGCCCTTTGACACACACACACCTTACTATTTCATCGAGGAAGAAGCCTTTATAAACCATCTTCCCTGAAGAATTTCATAGGAACATATTACAGAATTTGCAAATTGCAATACATTTGATGGCAAAACGTATTAACATTTGCAGAAAAGAGGGGCATGTGAGAAGTAGGGAAAGTCAGTCCACAGTGCTCTGTCTATACTTCTATTATACTGTAATTTATAATATTCAGTTTCAGGCTTACAACAGGTGGTCCTCATTTAACAATCACTCATTCAATGACTTGTAATAACACTGAACGAGTGCTAGTTGTGACTGGTCTTTAAAGCTCCAGCTGGCCCAACAATCCTGTGGTCATGAGATTTCAATCTAGTTACTCAGCAACCAATCTGAATTTCTGACCCTCACAACATCCCACACCCAGACATGGGACTGTAATTTTTCAACCTTCCTTGTCAGCTTCTGACAAGCAAAGTCAGGGGGAAGCTGGCGGGAAGTCAGAAGCTGTGGATCACATGAGATTAAAGAACTCTTTAATCTCTTTGGTTTTTGCTTAACAACAATAACCGGAGTTTCAAGGAACTGTTGCTGTTAAGTCGTTTGGACACATGACGTTGCACTTTATGACCACATTGCTTAACAATGGTAATTTTGAACTCAGTTTACATTGTTAATCGAGGACTACTTATACAGGTAATCCTCGAATTACAAATGTAATGGAGCCTTCCAATTACATTAGTACCCCGAGGATTCGTTGGAGTGAATCACGTCAAATGAATGTGAAAACACCCTGCTTTCGGCCAACCATTTGCAAATCGAATGCGTAGGTGGTTAAATGCACATGAGGTATCTCAGCGGAGGTGGGATTCACTTACCTTCCCTACCGGTTCGCAAATGTGAGTGCATGCACAGTAGTCACGCATTACATCTGGGTGGGTGGGTGGAGCCCAGGGGTGGGTTCTACCTGCCTTTACTACCGGTTCTCTTCATGCACACATATGCCTAAAGCGCATTATCGCGCATGCGCAGAAACTTTTTCCGGAAAAAAAATCGCCAAAAAAGTGCTCTGCGCATGTGCAGAACGCTAATTTCTGGGTTTTCAGAAAAAAAAGGTGAGGTTGGGTGCACGGGTGGACCTGGGTCCGGGACGCTGTGAATCGGTTCAGTGATGTCACGGTGTCACCACTACCTATTCGCACGAACGGGACTGAACCGGGAGCAACCCACCACTGGCGGAGCCTCCCGCAGTCACCGCTACTGGTTCGCGCAATCCGGACAGAGCTAGCTGAATTCCACCACTGTATCTCAGGCAGGGGTGACATTCAGGAGGCTCTAACAGGTTCTGGAGAACTGGTAGCGGAAATTTTGAGTGGTTCAGAGAGCTGGCAAATATCACCTCTGCCTGGTCCCAGAGTGGTGTGGGAATGGATATTTTGCAATATCCTTCCCCCAGGGGATGGAGATTTTGCAGTATCCTTCCCCTGGAGTGGGATGGGAATGGAGATTTTGCAATATCCTTCCCCTGCCACGCCCACCAAGCCATACCACGTCCATAGAACCGGTAGTAAAAGAATTTGAATTTCACCACTGTCCCCTAACATATTTTGTCTCTCCTTTTGTCAAAGCTTTAGGTCTCTTCCACAGCCACCAGAGAAGCAGAAAGCAGATAATAGCAGATAGAGAAGCAGATAAAGCTGATGGGTGTCTACCACCTCCTTTGCCTCTGGTTGCTCCATCTGGGTGCTCCCCAGAACTGATCTATCTCTTCTAGTTGTTCATCTCTTTTCTTTCCTTTCCTGACATGCAAAAAGTAAACATGAAAACACAGGAGCAATGTTTTGTAAACACTGCCTTTATTCAGCCCAACAAAGCATCAAAATTGTCCATAAACTTGTAGAAGGTCCAAATGCAGTTTGGAAGGAAACTGCTTCTTCTCATGATGCAGTAATATTTTTTATTATTATTATTATTATTATTATTATTATTATTATTATTATTATTATTATCTGGGTTTCTTGCATTTCAATACTGTGTGGGCCACCCAGATAGTGAAAAAGTAAGTAATAAGCTAGTCAGGGTTGTGAGGTCAGGATCTGGCCAAATCCAAAACAGCGTTCTGTTTTCAAATATACTAATATACAAAATTGGAGTTTCTACTACAACTGCCTTTTTAAAATTATTTCTGTTGCTGGCTCCTGACTTTAAAATTCAGCTCTCTTGAACATGTTTGAGCACAACTTCCAATTCAGAAAGGAACTACATTTGTAAAAAGATTGGCCCAGGAATATATGAAAAAAAAATGTTTTCTTGGGTGTGTGTTTTTATGAATCTGTGAAACAGCATACTGTAAATAAATGTAATGTCTAGGGAACTTTTTGAAGAAACATTTTTAGAAGAAACACTATCACCATTATTTGCTAATTAGAGTATAAAAACAAATGCAAAAGTACTGCTTATTCTAATTCTTAGGAAAATGTCTGATCCTTTTACAATTATTCAAAAATATTAACATACATCAAAAAGCTTCTCTGTAGTTCTGTGCAGGCTTCAGCAGTCCCTGACTGCCCAGACATTGTAGGCCCCTTTTGATTTTCAAGATGGCCTCTCTATAAATCACTATTTCTTCTTCCTGTCTATGTATTTTGGAGGTGTGAGACAGGGAGAGAGAGAAAGGGCAGGGTGGCCAAGAGAAAGAGCTTTGCAAATCAGTATAATAATGCTTTTTTATAATAACTTTCACATTCAAGAAACTTTATAAAGTACCTGTCATTTAATTTATCAATGAATTGATTAGTGAATGCTTTGATCTTGTCAACGTTGGCTTTACCAAAAGGTTTTACCCTTAAGGAAACGCTCTCAGAGGTATCCAGGACAAAAAACAAATCCACCGGGCAATCTGTTAAAATTCAGAAATGGGCAATTTAGAAATAAAATGTTAACATGTTTATATTAAAAGACTCATCAGAAAGTTTTCAATGTATCAGGTTATATGGAAGGAAGCTGTAGTCACAGAACAGTGCAGATTTATTCAAAACTAAGACCTCCTTTGTTCCCTGTGTCTTACTCACCAATACAACCTCAGCAACAAATTATATAGGTTTGCTTTTGCTCTGAGGCCTAGACAAACCAGGGTCTCTTAGCCTCACTCCACTCTTAGAAAACTAGTAGGAGAATAATCACTATATAATCTATGAATAAATTTGTAAGATATGCACATTTAGGCATGCAGGCAATAATACAAGGAACTTTGAAACACAGGGAGAGAAAAGAAAACCCATTTGAAGGAGTTTATATAATTTAAGAGAATGTCATTTCACCTCCAGCATCAAACATATCTGACAGGACCACTAGAATTATGGGGACATTAATATGGGTAGAGACCTACCAACCCTCTCAATATGGCAAAATCCTAGGTATTTAAGATTATGTTTGCATACATGGGTGGCCTATTACAATCTGATCACAAAATTCACAATCTTCAAAATCAGCAGGTAAAAATCACATATTCCAGTTGTATACTGGAAAAGTTGATTTCTGAAATGAAAATTTGCAGTAGTTACTCAAATATGTTACACATTGACTATATTAAATGTACTTTTTAATAATATACTAACAGAAAAACATTTTTCTTAATCATTTCTTCTCTACTCCTTTGACTTTATATTTGGGACATTTTAATTTCCAACAAGAATGGAAATATTTTCTTTCCTTCCCCTTTTTGCTTTACTATCCATAATTTAATACTGGTCACTTTCCTGCATTTTTTCAAGGCACTTTCAAATATTTTTTTTTTTTGTTCTATAAAATAATACTCTTTATTTTGCTTATTAATTCTGCCTATTTTTTCAGTCTAAAGTATCATTAAAATTACTTGCCCTGGCTGTTCAATTGATCACTGAAATAAAAATCTTGCAAGGCACACATATTGCACATATTTTGGAATGCCTACCAAACGAATAATCTTTACATATAGCTCGCATTTATATTATAATGGGACACAAAGTTCTTTCCCTCTCTCTAAAAACTGTAGCACGGATATTGTTTACTTACATTGGTGGGATGCATATTGCTACCCTGCACCAAATTTTCTGTTTGTCAAATTCATATATAAGTAAAAGTTTAAACAAAATATCACGTTCAAAAATCTGTACTGAAAGAATAGGGCAAAGGTGGAGTTGGGTTACGATTAACAGCTTCCTCCTTTCAGTCCATTAAAGCGGGCACATCTGGAGAAACCAGAACCATGGAAACATTTTCTTACCTTGGAAGGCTATTACTCTGTTGGATATTTCTGATCCCTGAGCGAGAACCCTCTTTATTAAAAAGCAGTCCTGAAATAGGAAAATAAGGAAGATGCAGGCTAACTTCATCTTGCACGGAGCGGAGAAGGCATTCGGTGAGATCTGAAAATGCAAAAGAAGGGCAACGAGAGAAAGTTCAAGGCCAGTTTCTTTTAGTTGGTAATTTTTGTGAAGTTTCTATCCCGTCCCTGAGTTTTGAAAAGTGTAGGAAGGAAAGGAAAGGAAAGAGGCGGAGGCGGCGGCAGCGGCCGTGGACGTCGAAAGAGCCAGAGCAATCCTTCCAGAGGGGAGGGAACAGACGGCCTCTGCTGCAGCTGAATTCTTAGCACCAGCTGGTGAGTCATGAAACACCCGAGTCTCCTTGGAAATGGCTCTTTTTAATGCAGTTGTTCTTCCACCTTCCTCAAATAGAGAGGCATGTTTCTATAGGCTCTGAATTTGCATTGAAGCATCTCTGACTTTAATTGCAAAATTATTTCTTATCTGCCTTTCTATGTTAGCAGGGAGACATAAGACTTGGTAGTCACACTTTCAGCCAGGCTGTTAGATCACAATCCACTCTAGGAATGTGAACTCTGTAATGATGTGTTTTTCAACATGCAGGATGTAATGGAAAGGTAATGTTGTATCAAAACAATGTCGAAGATGAAAAACTCGAATAATTGCAAACCTGTGTAATAACAAACTATTAAATTTGAATAGTGGCTATTCAGGAACCAACATAGCTTTCCCTCCATTTGCAGAGTAGCTGTACAGCATTTTGTAATGACTTAAAGACCAGTATTTGATAGATGTTTACTGATTTCATATGTTGGACTTCCATAGTTTATTATATAAGGCTTATATTATAAGCTATGGTGGCTGAATTCACAGAACATATTAAGAGGCCATCAAGGTTTACATACTACAATGGCTGGATTCAGATGCCATCTTATGCAAAATCTAATTGATCATTCTATAGTTTCATTTTGCACATGAATTGACTCTTTTGCTTGTTTTAAAGAAGTTAAGATTAAATAATAATAATGGGAAAGTCCCTTTTTTCCTGCCATCTACTAGGCCTCCAGAGTTTTGCAAGCCAGATGTGGTAGGCCTAAATTAGTAACAAAGTAAGATACAAACAGATTTTCTCTGCAACGTATTCTGACAAGGTGGGGTCTTGTTTTTGGAAGAACTACATAATTATGGAAGAACTACAAAAAAGGAATAAAGTCAGAGCAGAAAACTTTTGTTTCAGCATTCATAGCTTTATTTTGATTTTCTTGTAGTTGATAGGTGAAACAAACTCTTGAGTTTCTATGCATCAGGATCAAATGACAGCAGAGTGGTGAGACTGAAAGGTGAAGACGGTATCTATGTTTTAGAAAAATTCCACCTGCACTTAAATGTTCATGGGTTGTGGTTGTCCTAACCTAGCTATTAATTCTTTGGTCACAGTTGTATGCCTGAATGAGCACTGACTGGGGAATTCTAGTACTTAATACATTTTAAAGTTGCTGAGGTTGAGAAACAATGTCTTAGAACAGGGTTGTAGAACTCCCAGCCCACGCTGGCCACCTCCACCCCGGTTTTAGCGAAGGGAAAAAAGTCACGTCACAGTCACAGTTTGACACCCCTGTCTTAGAACAATAGTCTTCAAACTTTGGATACCCAAGGAACTCTTCTCAATGTGAAAAATAAATGCGGAATTTATTAATAAATATGTTTCACATAATATATTTTATTAGAACAAAATATTACAATCAATATTGCAGTAATACAATATAAACAGAACCTGTCACTGGAATCCCTGAATGTTGCTTGTGGAATCCAAGAGTTCCAGGAAACACAATTTAATATTGTGTTATAGACAATTTTAGACAGGGTTATTTTCTCACTTTACAGGCTTATCAATCTCCGCTTTCCCTTCTGCCCATGAAAATCGCAAATCATCAAGTTTTGTTCTCATTGTTTTAATGAAGTTAATATCAATTAGGTGCTAAAGTAAATGTGATAGAAAAAAAATCTGAGGTTAGGAAAAAACAAATTATTTTCCTCTGCAAATGGTCCCCAAGAATTTAATTTGTACATGTTTACTTTCAAGGCAAATCTATTAATTTTTAATGCTGCTTACTTTAAGTTAATGTTCACAGAATTGTAGTCCCAGTTTCTCTGTCTTTCATGATCCACGTACTTTCTTCCATTATTGCAAAAATCATTTTCAAGCTTTCTTATGTATTAAAATAAGAGCACTTAAATTAAGATACAGGTAGTCCTTGATTTACAACAGTTCATTTAGTGACCATTCAAAGTTACAATGTACTGAAAAAAGTTACTTATCACCATTTTTCACACTTATGAGCATTCCAGCATCCTCATAATCAAAACTCAGATGCTTGGCAATTGATTCATATTTATGACAGTTGCAATGTCCTGGGGTCCTGTGATCACCTTTTGTGACCTTTTAACAACCAAAATCAATGGGGAGTGATTAAATTGTAGTGATTCACTTAACAAATGTGGCAAAAAAGGTCGTAAAATAGGGCAAAACTCACTAAACAAATCTCGCGTATCAACAGAAATTTTGGGCTCAATTAACAGAATAACAGAATTGGAAGGTACTTTAGAGGTCTTCTAGTTCAACCCTTTGCTCAAGCAGGAGACCCTACACCAGTGATGGCTAACCTTTTCCGGACTGAGTGCTCAAAGCGCAGCCAAACCCCCAAAATGCAATGCATGCGTGGGCATGTGCCCTGCCCCCACGCATGTGTGCCCTGCCTCCCGCATGCCCCTACCCCCTGCGCATGTGCGTGCAGCTCTCCGCATGCCCATGCCCCCCACACATGCTCACATGGCCCCCTGCATGCGCCATGCCCCCCACATGCATGACAGAGACCTGTTGACAAGCTGGCTGGTGGGAGGCATGCGTACATGCATGGTGGAGCTAAACACATGCCATAGGTTTGCCATCACGGCCCTATACCATTTCAAACAAATAGCTATCCAGTCTCTTTTTTAAAAGCTGGAGCACTCACAACTTTTAAAGGCCAGCTGTTCCACTGGTTTATTGTTCTCATTGTCAGGAAATTTCTCCTTAGTTCTAGGTTACTTTTCTACTTGGTTAGTTTTCAAACATTGTTTCTTGTCCTACCCTCAGTTGCTCTGGAAAATAGATTGATCCAGTGGCTTGGTGGGCATGGCTTGGTGGGCGTGGCAGGGGAAGGATATTGCAAAATCCCCATTCCCTCCCCACTCTGGGGCAGCCAGAGGTGATATTTGCCAGTTTTTTATTAATCTTCTCACTGTTCCTATCACCCATCTCCTCCCACTTATGCCACAGTATGACTGTAATCTTGTTGCTGGTATCCTTAAGATTTACATTTACTGTTTCCTAATATGATTCGATTGCTTATTTGTTCCCTATGACTATCATTAAGTGTTGTACCCTATGACTCATGCC
>JANHFM010003512.1:44648-76612 GCA_032468115.1 Grayia smithii | reverse complement strand
TCGATCTGCTGAACTGCAGCTAGCAGTCAGCTGAAGTAACCTGCAGTACTGCACTCTAACCACTGCGCCACCTCGGCCGATACCCTACCTGGGACCTATCTATTGTCCTGAATTCACTTACGGGCCCTCCTTACAAGCCTTTGTGGACTACCAGCCTTCGTCTCCTGTCGTGCAAGGTCACCTTTTTGGTGGCTATCACCTCGGCTAGATGCATTTCGGAGATTGTTGCTCTATCCGTCCACAGCGATCTTTGCATTTTTGATCCCGACCATGTGATTCTGCTCCTGGACCCCTCTTTCATTCCCAAGATCAATACGACCTTTCATCGTATGCAGGAGCTGATCCTCCCGGATTTCTGTCCCAATCCTGCCCATCCTTTGGAATGCAGATGTCATACTCTGGACGTTCAGAGGGCTCTCCGCATCTATCTTAAGAGGACTGCTGCCTTGCACCAGATGGAGTCATTGTTTGTTTCTTTTATTCCAGTTTCCTTAGGTGCCAAGGTTACATCTTTGACTATCGGCAGGTGGATCCGGCAGACGATTGCTAAGGCATATGAGCTTCATTCCTTGCTTTGGTCGTCTGATGGCACATTCTACATGCATTGCGGCCACAATGACTGCGTGGGCCACACAGGCATCATTGACAGAGATCTGCAGGGCAGTAACGTGGACTTCACCATGGACCAGTTTGCATCCGCAGAGGCTGCATTTGGACGTCGAGTCCTACAACAGGTTCACACTGAAGGGGCGTCTTCGGACCAGAATACGACCCACAGTTATTGGGACTGGCAGCTTTGGTATGTCCCATTCCTGGCTGCTGTCTCCACCAGTACAGAGAAGGAGCGTTGGTCTTACCTGATACACTCCTTCTCATTGAGTGGAGACAGCAGCCAGGCCCACCCTTAGTTATTCTGGTCCTTCTAAACTTATTTTTTCCTACACGCCAAGTCTGATTCTTCGGCTTCATCAAAAGCTGGAGCCCCTAACAGGAAGAGATGGGACTTAAGAAATTCTACAGACTCATCTGAATAGATGAGTACAACCCATTCCTGGCTGCTGTCTCCACTCAACAAGAAGGAGCGTATCAGGTAAGACCAACGCCCCTTCCGGACGTCATCTGAGTAGAATCACAGTGGCACTGTGGCTTGCACTCCTGCCTTGAAATATATTATTTTATACCTGTGTTTTCCCCAAAATAAGACCCTGTCTTATATTTTTTTGAATCCCAAAATAAGTGCTTGGCCTTTTTTTCGGGGAGGTCTTATTACTTTGAAGAACTTGGAGCAAGATGGGGCTCCTCTTGCCATCTTACCTGATTTCCAGATCTGCATTTAAATATTTTTTGGGAGGGCTTATTTTTGGGGAGAGGCTTATTTTAGCATATGCACTCAAAAGTCTGATTGGGCTTATTATCAGGGGCTGTCTTATTTTCTGGGAAACAGCGTAGGTTTGTAAGACACCTATTTCAAGTCAAATGACAACTAGAGAAACTGACAACTATTGAGTTTCAAAGCCACAGTCAAGAATACTTTAAATTAGGTCTATTCTGGAAGTTAATTATACTCATTCTATGGAAATTTTCTCTAACACTTCATTATCATTATCATTAGAAGCTGTGGTGGCGCAGTGGTTAGAATGCAGTATTGCAGGCTGACTTTGCCCACAGCCTGAAGTTCGATTCTGATAGGGCTCAAGGTTGACTCAGCCTTCCATCCTTCTGAGATTGGTAAAATGAGGACCCAGATTGTTGAGGGCAATATGCTGATTCTGTAAATTGCTTAGAGAGTGCTGTAAAGTACTCTGAAGTGGTATATAAGTCTAAGTGCTAAGTGCTAGTGCTATCAGTGCTTTTACATTGTGAGGGATGGTTATTTCTTTAAATTGATAATCTTTTCACACATCCCGAACCAATTGCCTGTCCATATTGATAGCTACTGGCTTTATGCCTAAAGCAAGAGTAGAAGACAACTCATTTCATAGATTAATGCAGGATAAATTAAGCTACTTAAACACTGCAAGAAAATACCATGCCATTTCATGTCTATTTCTTCCGATAGGTATCATTCTAGGCTAAACCTAGAATATATAATTCTGTTGTGCATGTGATAATATCCATTTCTCTATATAGATGCTCTAATTTAGAAAATAGAGATGATTTCATTTTGTACATTATTTTGGCTACTGTTAATGGAACAATAGTTTACAACAGTTAAAAGTTTTAACTTTTAAAACTATTTATTTATTTATTTATTATTAATAGAATTCTTTTACAATCATTTTACATAGAAATAGAAAAGAGCCATTCATTCTAAAACAGTAAAAATTATACCTTAGAATGGAGACTTTTTATTTTCATTTCTATCATATAAAAATTTCGGCCCAGTCAGACAGGGAAGATATGTTGCAGACGCAGTCTGCTAAAGAAATCCAACTGGTGGGATCTAGGAAGAGAACCTTCTTTGGTCTTGCCTCCGCCCAGTGGAATATTCTTCCCCCATTTTCATGGCTTTCTGAAAAGAAGTTAAAATACGGCTCTGCAGCCTTGCATGGGGACTCCAGAGGTATGAGCAGCTATGGGACTGGCTATGCCCTGAGAATCCTTCTTCTATCTTTGAATTAATTTTAATAAAGTTTTATCATCCTCTCTCTCTCTCTCTAAATTTTTCAACTTAATATATTATTTTTATATTTTAATACTTTGTTGTATACTGTCTAGACTCTCTACCTGAGAGAAATGGGCAGTTCAGGAATATAACAAACAAAGAAACAAACAAACACAACTGAGCTTTTAAAAAACATAATAAGAGTACAATTTCTTCACTAGTAATTCCAAAAGAAGTACAATATATTTGATTTCTTTTTTAACAAGTGATTTGAGTTGCTTTGCATGTTTGTGTCTGAAATGTGGGACTATGACATTTACATGAACACCATTCCAATGAAAAAGAACTATTCTAATATAAGGGTACTCAGACATACAACATATCCTTCCATCACAAAAGAAGGGCTATAATGGGACAGATCAGGATTGGGATGGGTGAGGAAAACAATTCCCTTCTCATCTGGTAGCATGGTAGGCTTTAGATATGCAGCTGAAAGGGGCAGGTCTTTCAAACTGGAGTTCTTGATTCAAGCAAAAAATGCTGTTGTTTATCAGGAATGCTAACCAAGCAAATTTTCCAAGCACCAAGTTAGCAAAAGCAGACCTCCCAAAATCTTTGTTTTATTTCTCAGTTTAATAGCTTTATGTACCCACAAATGAAATTGCATGCCTAAAATCAATGAAGGGGCTTTTTTGATACCATGTCACAATGAGAAATCATTGTTGTCCACATACATTTATCAAATGATAAGCAGAACACGAGATGCGATACTCACATCATTGGGAATGGTGAGTTCATGAGTACTGGCCGGGGGATTGGCATCCAAACCTGAGCATATGTAAGAGAAAATGGTCATTGCTTGAGGAGAAAGTATTGCACTTTTGATGGCATTTCACCAAAATAGTAGATCTTGTGAATTTCCAGACTGCACTAGAGCTAAAGGATAAGGAAGATTGAAGGTTTCAATAAATAACAGATAAAAAATGGAGCTCTGAAAGCAGTTGCTGTAATATTTCACTAGATGACAATTCAATAGATTCTAATGCAGTGATACTGTGTTCTTTGAATACTGATATCCCCACCTCATTTTTTTGCCTTTTGGAATAAACAAGCTGGCCTATACTGCATTTTCAGTTTTCAGTGCTCAAAATGTCACTATTGGTTGATGAAATAAAAGATACAGCTGCTTAGAAATATTAGGGAGTACTTATGGCTATTTAGGAGGCAAACTATAATATAGTGGTTATTTTAAATCCTCCCCCCTCCGCAAGGATGAATTAATATCCTCTATGCTGCTTATTGTGTATGGATGTCATTTGCAAGGAAGAGGAATACTGTATTTTAAACTCAGTTCTGGTAAAATAATGGAGTTTTATAACAAAATTACTTTGAATTATATCGCATGAATGAAAGACATATTTTGCCAGTAGGGAAATGGAATGTCTTAAGATCTTGAGAGTTAATAGCAAGAATTATTTATATATTTTTTGCAAAGTCCAAAAACCAATTATTATAGGCAGTAAATCCACAATAGAAAGAATGTTTTTACATGTTTAGATAACACGTACTGTACTGAAATTACAGCGATCCAAAGAGAAATGTGGACTTCAGTCAATAAATTGTAGACATCATAATTTGTTTTCAAAAACTGTTTTTTAAAAATGTACAGTAATATTGGAACTGTACTGCTACAGTTAATTCTTTATGATTCCACATAATTCCCACAGGAACATGTTGCAAAGTAAATGTTTCAGAATGGAAAGCAATGATTTAATCACTTGTTAATGTAGCCTAACTAGTTAAATGGCCAAAGCCCAAGTAATTTTTTTATTTTTTTTTCAAAATCCCACCTTTATTACTTTATAACTAATAAAGTCACCCAGCCAAGTTTTCATGCCTACAGTGGGACTAGAATTCACTGTCTAATATCTAATAAAAAGCGGCCATCACAAAAACTAGGAATTCTGCTTTTTAATAACAGCCACAGAACAACAGTAGTGTGTCCAAGTATAAGAGTGAACACTATTCTAAAAACTTTGTTATGACAGTGCATAAATATTTGTGCAGCGTGTTGGGCAACCTTTAATGGAACAGTATGCGCAATATATGGCTTTCTGAAATCAATACAACTCCAAGACAAAGAATGAAAATACGTTCTTAATCATCCGATACAAATTATCATTTTTTAAAAAAATCTGTATTTATATAGTGAACTTCCAGTGCCCAAATTGCTTCTTGTTAGAACTTTGCATGCAGTCTTAGCCATGTGAATAGATTGAGTATACAAATCTACATAAAATCTATATATGAATTAATCACAAGATTTCCAGAGTGTAGGTACATGCAGTAATTTAAAAAAAATCTAAATGAACAAGCTCTTTGTTATGAATAATTCATAACATGCACAAATACAATATGTGAACAATCTTATGTGTACCTTATTAAAAAACAGACAATGTGTAAGATATATAGTCTATGCAATATTCTGTAGTTATGAAACTTTCCAAATCAGATAATGAAGAGTTGCTAGGGAAGACTTGGTATAATTCCAACTTCATGATCTCCACTGATATTCATATTAAATATGTGTTGACAATGATAGTTTGCAGACTGCATCTCAGAGAAAGCACAGAAATTTGGAAGTATGTTCCATTAAGACTAATAAGAGTTACTTCCATGGAACTGTGCTGGGATCAATCTGAATCTGTTTTTGTAATACTGCCCAGTAACGGAATCTGGTTTTGATCCTCTTTCTTAATTGTTTGAAGGTAAGTTACTCCATCCTAGATGCTGAGAATTTTCAGCATAATACACAGTACTAACCAAAAACCAAAAAGAAAGGGATGGGAGAGAAGCCATAGTCTGCTTTCTACTACCTGGGAAGAAATAAGCAGGAATACAAGAGAAGAGAGTCACTAAGCAATCATACGAACACCAGGTCAGACTGCTGAAACTTAGAAATGAAGCTTAGTAATACTGAAGTCTGCACCCATCAACTTACAGATTTGATTTGTAAAGTTTTTAACAAAGCCAATAAAATATACAACTGTATAGGATTGTAGCTGTAAGAATTTTATGGAGTCTTGGGGCCTGATCTGGTACACGTGAGGATTTGAATTTATTTTAAATTTATTTATTGATGGCTGAATTTATTTTCAGAGATATTCCTAGTTCCAGGAGAAATTATGTGAATCATCAGATTGATAGAGAATGGGGCATCACACACTATGCTGTAGTAAATGTGTTATTATAGCACAATAATATTAATGTCTTTCATTTGTAAGTCCTTTATATAATTTTATATAATAGTGATATCTTATAAAATGGTACATTAAAAATAAATATTTTTATGCAGATGTTTTTATATGGATATTATTTTTACTTCACTCATTCTTTTCTAATAGTATCTAGTAAATGTCTTTTATACAGCTACAAAACATGCAAAAATCATTCTATGAACCAAAGCCAGGATCTAAGGATGAGCACAATGGTTTTACTTGGATTTTCCATTTGTTATGGCTTCTGCTAAATCACAATTTCCTTTAGAAAGAATATGTGGAGTGCAATGGAAAGTGAAAGGGTGCTGTTTACTCCAAGCCAAAATTTGGGGATGAAAGAACAGTTTCCAAAGCTGAAGAGAGACATAAAGAAGAAAGAACTAAGGTCTAAAAAGGAGCCATTTTAACAGTGATGTGTCATTCTGCTGGAGAGTTATTCTGAAAAAGGGCCAGGTTTTCTTAACTGCTGCCATTTTCTTATTGTAATGTCATAACTATTATTGTGTTGTGTCTTGCCTCCTGAACATCAGTAAAACTATCCCATCAATATAATCAGAACAGCTGCTTTATTTATCACTTTGGCAATGACAAAAGAATTCTAAGATTGTGTTTCCTGTATTTATTTTACCTGAGGATTGGCCCATCAGATTTTGAGCTTCTTCGGAGGAATGTAAGGGCAGCTTTTCTCCTGAAGAGCAAAGAAGAAATACATTTAATTTTTTTTTTTTTGCCTTCAAGGAGAGAAGCAATGTCACTTCATCTAGGAAGCTCAAAATATGATGAACAAAATGGCAGAAAAAGCACGTTTTCATTCAAATCAATGCAATGCTATTAAAACATATGTTTAGTAACATGAAAATAATATCTGCCATCCTAGTTTTCTACAGAAAATATTCCCTTTTCCTAACATTTCTGAGTTTATCAGAAATGATTTTCAGAAATCTAGTTGAGCTAAAAGGCTAGCCTATTCTTAGTTTTCCATAAAAGCAGTGGTTCAAATGCTAAGCATTCATTAGTCATCTAAATATGTTTGACTCCTAGTAGTATAACTATAGAATATCACAAACAATCAGGGACAAGTATGAGAAATTAATATTTGCCTCTCAGTGCAGAATGCATCCTTACCCCCTGACTAAAGGATTGTTATGACATAGGTGTCTTAGAGCAGATAATAGCAACACATAACTTGCAAATATATGACCTTTTCTCAATTCTATTATCTGCCTCTTGTCCCCTCTTAATATTTCCACCACAATTATACATACTATTTCTTTTAATTTAACAAACCAAGCTTAGAAAAAGAGAGAACTGCATAGGTAAAAAGAGAAGGAAATCTGTAAAGGGATTTTGGGTACGTACCAGGGAAAGCAGGGGTGGTCTGTCCAAGGGGAGTAAAGGGGGTTTGCTGCATAGCCAACTGGTGGAGCTTGGTCAACTGCTGAGGGGTAGGAGGGATATTAGAACTAAGAAGGTTATTGTTATAGAATACAAGTCACACTGAAAACCAAGAACAAAATTATAATAGTAATGTTTTTAAGAAAGAAATCAGGAAGCCATGTGGAATCATGGCAACATAACAGGTTTTATAGAAGGACTTGGCCTGGGAAATTATAATTGATCAAATTTCTGGCAGATGTGCTCAATCAGGATCTGAAACACAGCAGCCTAGTTTTGGTGTTGTGTCTTTCCAGATGAAATTGTACATATGTATGTGTTCATTACAAAACCTGAATCCAGTAGAAGAATATATGAATGTGAGATTACCATCTCCCAAAGATGTTCTACTGCATAGAGACTATCAGCGCTTCTGGAGCTGTAACCTGGAATTGGTAGTTTCTTCAAAATATTGAAAGTTTCATAACTAGGTAGATGACTAAATGAAAAGTCCAGTATGTGTTTTAGCCAAAATAGGTATGTATTTCAGATCCTGTTCATCCCTTAATATGCTTTTAGCATTAGACTTCTAGTAACTCATTCACAAAGAGGAAGGCAATTCCAATATATTTTATGCCAAATTTATACTGTTATTCAAACACCAAAATAACTTGAAACCAAATCTGTTTTTAAAGCCATGCTTTAAACAGCCTGAGGTAGTAGGATGATAATTAAATTCTGATGTCATTACAGAAACCCCCTACAGATAGTAATTGGCTGTGGGAAGTTCCACTAAACTCCAGGCCAGCCAACTAAACTATGATTTTTTGAATTCAAAAGGGAATTGTTTTAAAAAAAATCCTCCAAAGTCCTGCTCTTGCAGCATATCTGAGTGAAAGGGTGCAAGGAAGTCTGACATCAGTGTTATAACAGTCAGATGAAGCATTAGAACCAGAATACCTGAGAGGCTGAAGAAGACAGGAAAGTTACAAGGAGTTTGAAAAGTAGAGCTTTTATTACTCAACCAAGAAGGCAAGCAAAACAAGAGAAACAAATGCCATTGTACAACCTATGTTGTCTTGAAATAACTTAACAGATGGGGGGGGGAGGGTAGAATCTAAAACAATTAAGTTTCTATATGAAGTGCTGCAAAATAAGATGTTCTATTCTTCAAAAGTGTGACATTCATTTCTCTCTATTTACTATTACTATTCTTTACTATTCTTAATCACAAATTGGATATTCTTTAGTGTACTGTGAGACCATGGAATTTTGGAACAACAAGTAAGGAAAAACAAACCAATATTTGGTTACTGCTTCATAACCAGAAGATTGTCTGTAGAATATTTCTGGCTTAATCAACAAATTATGGTTTTAATTTATAGTAAAGTGATGGGATATAGAACTTCTTTGCTGGAAAATTAAACTATACAGTAAGTTCACACATCATGCTAAGCCATAATACAGTTAGTTTACTTTACTATGAAGTGTAAACAGAGACAGGAAGTAACACAGAGCTGCCGTTCTGATTTCAGTTATGATTGTGTATATTGGAGGGAATACACAATTATGATTAAACCCACTGTGAGTAGGATGGAAGATTTGGCCTTGCAAAAGCCACCATCTGATATATGTAGGAATTTTAAAAGAAAACAAATCCATGGATGATTCAGTAGTGCTTCTTTCTTGTGGATTTTTTTTTTGCCAACAAAATATGTTCTTTATATCTTCTTTACAGGACTGTCTCAAATTTGACATCACCTAATGAATATGAATTTGATTCAGCCTTTTCCTCTCCTACAAGAAATTATATGTTCCACCATATTTGGAAATTTGATAGGACCAGATGCAGAGGCAGGATTAAAGCTTGAAAACCATAGAAACATGGTTATGAAGTTGTTGGTGGTCTAGCTGAATTTTTATTCATTATATCTGAGAAATTGGAACTGGTAAAGTACCAGATGACTGGAGAATAACAGACACTGTCATGTCTACTAAAATGGGCAAAAGGAAAAATCCAGCAAACTATAGACCACTCAGTCTGACACTAATACAAAGGAAAATCCCAGAGCAGATGCTAAAGATCTTGAAACATTTTGCCAGACTAATTTTACCTCATATTTCGAACAAGAAGCTTCCTTAATTGATTGTGAGCATGTTGCAGACACAATATTTGTTGATTTCAACAAAGCATTGGTTAATTATTCAATGACATGCTAATCTGGTTAAGTATGGACTTAATGGCATGACATTTCATAGCTGGCTTACTCAACCATGGCTTAAACTTAACCATGCAAGGAGTTAAATTGATTAACTAACTAAGCTAGTTAAACTTAACTAAACTTAACCATAGCTTAAAATTGCCAACTTAGCTAAACTAAGTTCATATGTGATACAAACTTCGTCAAAGAATGTTAATCAAAGGATCCTCATCAAATTGGAGAGAGGTATCAAATGGGGTTCATAAGGATTAATTCTCCGTCCTTTTATTTTTGCTAATGATTTCAATAATGGTTTGAGTGCAAAGTATAGAAACCCTTATCTAATTTACAGATATAAAACTTGGCTGGGATAGCCAGTATCCTAGAAGACTAAAATAAAATTCAAAAATCTTGATACATGGCAGAAATTATCTGAAAGTAACAGAGTGAAATTTAACAGACAAGTGCAAATCTCTTCATTTAGGAAACAAAATCACATACACAGATATACGATGTGGGATACCTACTTGCAAAAAAGATCTTGGATTAGTAATTGATTGTAAACTGAATTCATTGCCAAGAGTGTGATGTGGCTGCAAAGAAGGCAAATGCAATTTTAGGTTGCATCAACAGATATTTAATTTCCAAATCACAGGAAATAACCCACTCCATTATATTTGATTATCTCCACTTCAAATACTAAGTTTACTTCTGGGCAATTTACATTAAGAATTCAGAGAAATTGAACAGACTCCAAAAAGGTCAATGAAGACGATCAAGGGACTAGACACTAAAGCCTACAAAGAGAAATTGAAGAAACTGGACATTGCTTGGGCAGGGGGTTGGACTAGATGACCTATAAGGTCCTTTCAGCTCTGTTAATCTGTATCTATCTTTAAAAAGGATAATTGAGGAGAGATCACACACTATTCTCTTGTGTTCCACAGAGCAATAGATTTCATAACAAGATGGCAGATCCTGACCAACTTTTTAAAAAAATTAGCAGAAAGAGTATTTGATAATGGAACCAATTATCCAGGAAGTTGATGGGCATCTCTTCATTGGACATTTTAAAGTGAAGCCTAGGTAGTCTTCCGTCTTGGATATATTAATTTGAATTCCTAAATTAAGTGGCAGTTGGACTCAGTGGCTTAAGTGACCTATTTTTTTTCTTCTGTTCAGTCATGTTCAATTCTGAGAGACTACCTGCTCACGTCCCTGAGGTTTTCTTGGCAAGGTTTATCAGAAGTGGTTTGCTTTTGCTTCCTTCCTAGGACTGAGAGAAAATAACCAGCTCAAAATCAGCTAGTTGACTTCATGTCTAAGGCGGGACTAGAACTTACAGTTTCTAGTCTGATGCTTTAATCACTAAATCAAACTGGCTGTCAAGTGACTCTTAAAAGCAGACAAACAGAAAAGCCACCTTCACCAACCAAGCTAACCTACTGTGAGTTTATTGTCATCAGATACAGTGGCTGTATTTCAGATGGATTTAACATAAGGTAAAAAAAAATCAGATGGGAGAGAGAGAAATAGAACATCTGTGTTTTATGCATTTTCAGAAGGTGAGATGTTGAATACTACATAGACCTGAGAAGTAGACAATCATGTCCTCTGGTTACTTGCAATTCAAATGTCTGTTTCGCAGTGTTCAGCCCCTGTAAATTTGGTATCACCAAGTAGAATTCCCTTCCACATATAGATTGTAATCAGCAATCTATTCTGACAATAGCTTCCAATTTACAACTCCTCCATTTTAAAATTAATGTTTATAGATTCTCATGCACTACATTACACACTGTTCAGTATTATAATGTAATCTAATTTTTCCATCAAGAATTTTAGGACTTGGGACCCAATGGATCCCCAAAAATTAAGGTTTAATTTTTAAATCTTAAAACTGTTGTTTATTCACCATATCATACTGTGTGCTGGACCTTCAGGAATTATAAGGCAGGTTTATCATAGTAATTCCTGAAGAGAAGAGCTTGTCCTTTTAAATGCTCAGAACTTCAAATTCTTTCTACTTCTAAGTAGACCGGTCTAAGATTTCTAAATTCCATCCGATTCCACAAAACATTAATACGTTACAATAATTTAGTGATTTATCCATTATACATAAGAAGAAACAGAAGCTTTGGAAAAATAACACATGGTTCCTCTTGGACCACGGTATTTTTTCATTTTATAATATGCATGAACTTGTGGAATTTTATTAAACTAAAGGAGAGATGGACTGGATTACACACCTCTTTTATAAATAATGATCAGTAGGCTCTTTTTCTGAAGAAGAGGAACCTTGAGTCATGGCTGCATGACATATAGCAGGGGTATCAAACTCGTGGCCCTCACGCCAAATACGTCACACACCAGCCTTGCCCACCCCCAGATTAGCAAAAGGGGGCAAAGTCACGATACGTCCAATGACGACGTGATGACGTGAGTTTGACACCCTTGACATATTGATTGCTTATGTGGTTAAGTTTGAAGTTTTAATTTCATATCATTCAGTGTTCTGTATCACCCTGAAGCCCTTGTGCAAAGTTCTTCATTATGAGCAACTATACTATTATGTAACACCAGCAGAGAGATATAACAATAACTAACACTTTAAAGGATAATATTTGTAACTCATGGTTGAAATGAGGGGTCCTTTGTGCTCTCTGAAACTTGGTTGTTTTCTTGCAGGTGTTTCACTTCACATCAGCAGTGCTAGTGTGTAAACAGTACTGATGATGTTACCTAATTTGGATAATGAAACATTTGCAAGAAAACAACCAAGGTCAGAGAGCAGCAAGGACCCCTCAACTAGCACTTTGATTTCCATATAAATTTCCCATCCCTGCATGTTGAAAGTCCCTGCATAAGAAGTAGGCTTAAGTTTGTTTGAACATGTTTCCATATTTCTTCCATATTTTTATGTATTGTATATTTATCCTATTACATTCAGTGTTATATGCAGTTGATCAGATAGATATTTTCTAAGCAATTGTTATTTATAACTACATTTTATTACATTTCTCCTAAGACATGTATTTCTGATCAGAGAACAGTAATTAATTTCACATTCTCAATATTTAGGCTATACATTTTTTTCCCATCCATAAATACATAAGCAAGCAAGCAAGCATAAAGCCTAGACATTGAAAAAAGGTAAAAATGAAACCTCAATTTTTTTCTCCCTGTATAAAATTCAGTGTGAGCATCCATTGGCAGCATAGAATGGGCTAAATAAAACTCATTCATAATCTTCATTATGCAGTTGAAAGAGACAACAATTGGAACTAATCTCATTTATGAGAAGCATTTTTGCAAATGTTGCTTCAGATGTTATTTATATGCTTTTTTTTTTTAAAGAAAGGAAGGAACATAAAGTAAGAGCTGTGGTGGCGTAGTGGTTAGAATGCAGTATTGCAGGCTCATATTGCCAGGAGCTTAATTCCTTCAATCCTGACCAGCTCAAGGTTGACTTGGCCTTCCATCCATCCGAGATCGGTGAAATGAGGACCCAGATTGTTGGGGGCAATATGCTGACTCTGTAAACTGCTTAGAGAGTGCTGTAAAGCACTGTGAAGCAGTATATAAATCTTATTGCTATTGCTATTAAGAAAAAAATATTTTTGCTAAAGATGTAAAACAAATAATGTTGCCCATTTCAGGTTTGGAATGACAACTGGAGAACAATAACCAACTGTTTCCCCCTCTCCCAAATTCTAAAAATAAAGGTTTCAGCATCAGCAGAAATTTATTCTCCCCTTTCATTATAACTAAGGAAATGGAAAGTGTCTTGAGCTCTTAGCAAAAGGTGGAATATAAATTAAATAAATTAGCAAAGACTAAGAAAAATAGCAAGGATTCTAGGTATAACCACATTATACAGTAAGAAGATGCATAAACTCAGGTTGTTTATGTCATTATCAGCATCATGGCAGAAAAAATAAAAGGTTCTTTAGTGGCTAATATCAGGAAACAAAAAATTTAGCGAAGGGATAGCACAGAAAATTTTTTGATAATTTAACAACAGGCCAAGTCCTCAATAGAAATATAATTGGGTCCTAATTATTACCAATACTACACATGGCCAATTATTTTGAAAAAAGCATATTAATATTAAATATTAATATTAATATTATTCATTTGACAAAGCATGCAGGTGACATAAAATACATTTACAAATAATAAAGATAAACTCACATCTGGATGTGGAATTGCATATTGTCCTTGAATTGTATAGGCCTGGAAAAAAAAGCAGTGTAAGACACTGACACAGTGACCAGTTGCTATAGGCTTCACTTCACGCTAGACTTGTATCACTAATCTACATAGCAGCAATATGGATCCTTCATAGTCTGCAATATTTGAGTCTTGTCTGTCACATCAGGAACATTGTTGTAACACCATACTATAAAGTGGATGTAGGCCTAAAGTATATAATAAACTGGAATTTAACTGAACCCTTTAAAATATATCTACCCAATGAAGCACTTTCTAATGCTGGTAGTAATTAACCATTTCCTAAGCTTTTGCCTCTGGCCCACTTGGGCACATAGGCAAGTGAAACTCAAGGAGGGTTCACCAACCAACAGTGAAGCCAGAAGCTAAGATCAGGACCAGATGGTGCTTCTAAGTGCCAGTTAAGCAACTATCCCCCCTCTCTTTATTGGGTAGCTTGTGGTTCATCCCCCTCCTCCCTTTAATGCAGGTCTTTCAGCTAACTTTCCAGGGCCAGTGTTGGAGGGAGAAAATGTTTGAATAATTTCTCTAAATAGATTAAAGAGTTTCCCTCAAGTGTGATCCTTGTGTGAGTGAAAAGGAGTAAGTAGTTACAACCTTACCATTCCTCTCAATTACTCCCTGTGAAATGATCTCATCTAAGTACTTGGCAGCTGAATAGAGACCTTAGGCTGGTAGTTGGGAAATGACTCACCTTAATACTTGCATAGCAAGTATGGCACAGTTGAAGGGGAGCTGAATATATTTTTCAAAAATATATTCGTTCCCATACAGGCCAAGTTGAAACTATTGCAAACCAGGCCCACAAGAATATCTACTTTCTTTTCATGCAATTAAGTATTGACCTTAATTTCCCTCTTAATTCAACTTTAACTTGTTTTACAACTACATTAGGGAAGAGGGAGAGGATCTTTGGCACAGACTCTGCCATATTTATGCCATATTCAGATATAAACAAAAACCCTTTATGAAACCGCCATGTCCCCAATCCAACTCTCCACTCTAACTTCTACCCAGAATAAATATTTGTCTCAATTAAGCTCTGGACTGCAAATAGTTGTTGGGTAGCATTTGTCTTAGTCAAGGGTAGGAACAGATAAGTATTTAATTCTGGATTTCACAGCTAAAAAATAGCAATTTTGATCAACCTTGCAATAGGGACTTCAGGGAAAGACCATCAGAGCTAGTTAAGGGGGACTGGACCCTGATTGTGCATGTCTTCCAACCTTTCTAAGAGAGCTCCTTGACTGGATTCAATTCTGCAAGCCTTGGGCAGCCATAATTTACTATATTGCAAAATCGCTGTGACTGGCAATAGGCACACAATTGTGAGTGTAAACAATGATTGCTTTGTGATGCCCATCCATTGCAACATAGTTGTTGGTAGGCCAGGCAAACAGTAAGATCTGACATCTGACAAGATATATTGTGGACCAGATTTCCTCTCCATATTTAGAAATTATTATGGTTGGCCATACATTTAGACAGATACTTAGACTGAATTTGGCAAATCTTCCCAATGTTGTGGGATAAGCAATTGTTTGATGGTATTAAAGATATTGTTACATAATGCCAGGTATTCTAAATAATGCCTTTTGCAATTGAATTATTTTGTCAATGCCAATAATGTTCAAGGGATTCTCAGGTTGGTTATTATACAATATTATATGGCTGACCACCAGACAGAATTTTACACTGGATTGGCAATCAAACTTATAATATTATATAATTTTACATAATTATATGATTTTATATATGTTATATCAGATATGTAAGTCATCATCTAGAAAGCCACATTTGATGGCTCCTAGACAGCAGGCCTTTTCTGCTGTGGCACCCATATTATAGCATCTTCTTGCCCCAGATATAAGGCTGGCATCATTACTCCTAAGCTTCCGAAGATCCCTCAAGACCTGTATACTCTCTTCAGTTCCACTCTCTAGTATCATCTCTTTCCCAATTTTAAGCAAACAACAATGCTGTGACATCAGTTAGATTGCAAATACTGGTACTATATTTTAAGCTCCATTGTTGAATGGGGACATTGAAACAAAACATAATGGAATAACAGAGTTGGAAGGGACCTTGTAGGTCTTCTAGTCTAACCCCCTGTTCAAGCAGGAGACCCTACACCATTCCAGAAAAATGGCTGTTCAGTCTCTTCTTAATAGCTTCTAGTGATGGAGCATCCACAACTTCTGAAGGCAAGCTGTTCCACTGGTTAATTGTTCTCACTGTCAAGAAATTCTCCTTAGTTCTAGGTTGCTTCTCTCCTTAATTAGTTTCCATCCATTGTATCTTGTCTTGCCTTCTGGTGCTTTGGAGAATAGATTGACCCTCTTCTTCTTTGTGGTAGCCCCTGAAATATTGGAACACTGCTATCAGGTCATCCCTTGTCCCTCTTTTCACTGGACCAGACACATTCAATTCCTGCAAATGTTCTTCATGTTTAGTCTCTAGCCCACTAATAATCTTTGTTGCTATTTTCTGCACTCTTTCCCCAGTTTCAGCATCTTTTTTAATAACATAGTGATCAAAACTGGAAGCAGTATTCTATGTGTGGTCTTACTAAAGCTTCATAAAATGGTACTAATATTTCATGAGATCTTGATTCTATCCCTTGTTAATGCAACCTAGCATTGGCTTTTTTGGCTGCTGCCATACACTGCTGGCTCATAACAATAGCAATAGCACTTATATACCACTTCATAGCGCTTTACAGCCCTCTCTAAGTGTTTTACATAGTTTGCATATTTCCTGCAACAATCTGGGTCCTTATTTTACCGATCTACCAAAGGATGGAAAGCTGAGTCAACCTTGAGCCAGACAAACTGCTGGCAATCATCAGAATTTGCTTGCAATACTGCATTTTCACCACTGTGCCACCACAGCTCTTTTAAGTGATTGTCCACTAGGACTCTAAAATCCCACTCACAATTACTGCTATTGAGCCAAGTTTCACCTAATCTATAACTGTACATTCTTGCTTGAATAAAAACCTTACTTTTCTCTATATTGAATTTCCTTTTTTTAGATAGGGACCAGTGCTCAAGATCCATCTGGATCTTGAGCCTGTCTTTTGGGATGTTGACTATTCCTGCTAGTTTACTGTCATTTGCAAACTTGATGAGTCCCCCTTCTATTCCCACATCTAAATCGTACTGGGCTTAAAACAGAACGTTGTGATACCCTACTGCTTACTTCCCTCCATGTAGATATCTTCCCAGCTATTGATGTCAGGCTATAGTTTTTCCTTTTTTGAAGACAGGAACCACATCAGCTCTTTTCCAATCTTCTGGTAGTTCCCTGGTGCTCCAAGAACTTTGAAATATATGGTTCAATGGTTGATTGATTTAAATCCAGGGTCGGGAGGGGCACGACCTCCACTGCAGCACTCGCTATTTCCCCTTTGCCCGGGGGAATAGCTTTAAATCAGGAAAGACAGCAGATTATTATTCTCCTTACCTGTTTTAGGTCTTCTTCTATAATTCCTAATTCTGTTTAATAATATTATATAATAGTTTTAACTAATAATTGTCTTATTCATTTACCATTTTTACTGCTTGGTTTTACACCTTCCAGATGAATTGCATGAGATGGGGAGCCACATAAATTTGATTAACAACATAAATAAATATTATATAATTATAAAATATAATTATATAATATATAATATAATCATCTGAAGCACCACTTAAACACAATCAGCATTGACAAAATTATTTTATTGTTATTATTTCATCAAGGAATAACACAATACAGAGAACAAACAAACAAAATATCACTTATTTTCCTGTTGTTCTTTGGAAATTTGAGTCTCATTGAGGATCCTATGCCTTTTCCAAGTAACTTCATAATGTGCCCAGTGAGTAGTTTGCTAATCCATATTTGATATACCCAAATAATTTAGCTATTGTAAAAATGTGTTATTCTGACTAAATGTGCCAATAAATATAGGGTTGAATTTTTTCATGAAGTATCTTTTTCAATAGTTAGATTATTATTTTCTCATTATTATTACCTCTTCACAAAAATACTGTATTGGTAATCATTGTATAGGTATGAATACTTCCATTGTAAAGAATGAGGAAGTCTGACAGAAAAACATTTTATTTTCCAAGAGTTTATAGCTGAACTAAATAGAATTTCCAGTACCTAATTTTGCATTTTCCTTATTTAGGATTTCCCAGTTCTAAAAAATCTACAGTCAAATATTCTGTTTCTGAAACTTTATCAAAGGCAAGTATTTGATAAAGGGATGTAAACAACAACAAGTACAACAGTAATAAAAACACTGTAATCTATGACCTCATAAAAAAGAATCTGCTCTGAGATTTCTTTGTGCAAGATGCTTAGATTGGCTTCATATACTTCCCTTGTGGTCCAATTTGTAGTGCTAGACTCTACCCAAGTCTAAGAACTTAAACATATTGCCCAGTAAATAACAATATACCTTATATTGTTTGGCTGATAAAAATGTGGTACTAGCACGTTCCCCTTATGCTTGTTTTACACACTTCTGATCCTTTTTGTGAAAAAGAGAGAATCACTGATGTACGTAAGGTAATAGAATACAGTAAAAAACAGTAAAAAACACAACTACAGTCACAAAACTCCTAAGCTTCTAATTCTTATTAATTCTTTCCATTGAGGAGAAGATATTTTTCTTTTTTAGCTTCTCTTTTGGGGATTTATAAATAAAAAGTTTGCAGACTATAAAACAACTTTCTTTTTATTGAAAAATTGAAATAAAGAACACTTTATAAGCAACAGTAAATGTGCCAAAGGAAAGCATTTTTCATAAATAATTTAAAGACAGTTCTATTTAAATAGGCTAGAAAGATGAACAATCACACATAAAGGGAGAGTAAGAACAGCAAAGGAAAATAAATGAAAAATTTAGTTGAATTTCAAAATCAAACCAACTGGGTTCCTTAACTTAAGGTTCAATACTATAAATGCAGAGACGTGATTAGTGCTTGGAATGAGGTGGAGGGATTTTCTTTCAATGCATCTGTCAGTTTTTTCATTTCTCTTTTGTTTTAATACTTACATTTTATCAGTTTCCCTATTTGAAGACACTGACACCAATTAAACAGGAAAAAAATTCAGCCATATAATATAGAAAAGTGTGTTACCTTGCAATTAAGCAAAGTAATTCTCTATTTCCATAACAACACATTCAACCTTTTGGGTTATATAAGATAGGGCTATTTTTTTAATAAATAAAGTAAATCTAGATAAAAGAAGCAAATATCTTTCACACAGGTTATGACATTGGACAAAGATTTGCAGTCTTATTTTTGCGCTACTATATTTTTTATTAGCAGAATGATTCATTTTTGGGATCTTTACATTCCAGCACCAAAGCATATGTGCTGGCTAGTTGTAAACTGGGTGGAGGTCTCAATTTCTCTTCCAATGCAGACAGCCAAATTTTTTTTTCAACCCTGAAATAATTTGCTACCTGAAGGAAAACTACCTATCAGTTGGCTGACTCCTGTGTTTGAGCCTATAATAATCAATTCTGATGACTGGTAGAATGGCTCGGTATGTCAGTTGTTGTGTGAAAACATAGCTATGGCATTTTTCTATTAGATGGGTGAAACTAATTCCAGAGTGTTGGCCTAGAATAAAAACTAACAATTGTCCTTCCTGCAAGATATATCTTGCTGGCTGCTGAATTGGATTTGGCTCATGCTGTGTTTTCTTTTTTGCAGCTTGTTGGATTCTGACCTTAAGATTAAGATCCAACAAATACCAATGTATGAAATTACCATATGAATCTCTTGTGTTTAAACAGTAGCAGTAATGTCATTTCTCCATTGTATACTGAATATTTATTACTGCCTTGGTGCTGTTGCAAGAGGAAGGAAAGTTGATGTTTCTGCACTTCCTCCTTTGCCTTAGTCAACTAAATGAGCCCATAACATAAAATATTAAGTGATGGAGATTCCCAATTGTTTCCTTCTCTTGAGGCACTTCTAATCAAGGGACTTATACTTCATTTATTGTAACAGTTCCTTCTGTCTTACTTTCCCTTTTGAGAAGCAAAAGCTGGACCCAAAGCTCTTTCACCAAATTGAGAGTTAAGAGAAAAAGCTGCCCTGAACCAATATTTCCAATTACAGTTGGTTGGGTCATTATAGCACTTTCATTCTTCAAAGTTGAACTTTAATCGTTTCTTTTTAATATAATTGTAACAGAGGGTCTTCAAAGGTATTACATTTTTAGGTAAACTAGGAATGGTCAATTACTAAGGAAAATAACATGATTTAGATTGAGAACAAATGAGTGGGAGGTGTTGTCAAATAATTTACTATTTAACAAACTGACTCACCCAAGTCTGTCAATTGCAAAGGAAAATATATAGGTACAATTTTGGTGAGATGAACCTCTTTTTCCATATTGCTACCAAATCCACCCCACCCCACACCATCATTAAAGCAGCATTTCAGAGAATAAACTCCCAACATGATGTGTTCCTTAGCTCAATGCAGCCAGAGGCTCTGTTGTATGTTAGTTGTGGTTGTATTTCAGATTGTATGTCTGTTAGTGATTCAATCACATTATTCACTTTGTTTTAAAATATTATATTTCCTGTTTTCAAGCACTCATCTTATTTAGCCACTGGAACCATTAGAACATTTTATTTCATTAAATGAGAATGTACAATTACTTGTTATATGGAAAACCAAGGTTCATTCAGATAAATTTTATTGTTTACATTAGCTAACAATCAAGACAGCGTGATGCAAGTATTTTAAATAGACCTTGGTGCACTTGGGATGTTTTTCTGAAGTTAATACAAAAGTTAAGCAGTCAAAAAAAAAAAAGATGAACTATTTACAGTGAAAAATTTTAGAAGAAATGCTAATAACGGGAGACATTAACTACCTGGATATATGTTGGAAAACCATTTCAGGCAAAACTGCAAAGTTTCCAAAATTCCTCGATGGTCTTTCTGACTGCTTCATTGTCGAGAAAGTTGAAGAAGAAACAAGAGAACTGATGATCCTAATGAACAGGGAAGAATGTTGAAGTAGGGAATAGCTATTGAAGTTGCAACACAAGGAGTACCTTGGAAAGAATGTTGATACTATCTTGGAGTTCAAGTATTCCAGAAACAGATTGGCACATAATCATAAATATACACTATAAAGTTAATTTCAACAAGCTGAGAAAAATGCTAACCAAGTCTGATTGCATTGACAGAAATCCTTAGGTCAAAGGAAGTACAGGAGGACTGGCACTGGAAATACAATAAGACATCATTCCATTGAGGGGAAAAATGGGCAGCTTAGAAAACTGTTGTGGGTACATTGGGTAATTTTGACTAAGCTAAATGTTGAAGATAAAATATGGAGAAAACAGAAAGTGTATTGTAACTTCCAAGAAGTTTCAGCAAGTGGTTAATATTTGCAGAAAGAAATCAAATTTAAATTGCAAAAGTAAAAGAGCTTTTTTGTCTATTCTACCCTTTTTTCTGGGCAATGAACCATTTTGATCTGAAAAAAAAGAGGCTGACTCAGTGTAATTCTGTTGCATTAAAATAGAAATATAGAAGACAGGCACATCATTAGAGAATGGTAAATGCTGATATTTTCAAAAAAGGAAAAAAGACCTGAGGAATTACAGGTTAGTCATCTTGATATTGAAACTGGAAAAATTCTGGAATAGATTATTAAGCATTTTGTGAGCATTTAGGAAAGAATGAAGTGCTTGGAAAGCTAGCAGAGGCCTATCAAGAATTATGAGGTTCAAAAATCTGCTCTTTTTTTTTACTGATCATTTAGTTGATTATGGGGATATGTTGCATGTAATGTATCTTGATTTCAGCAAACATTCAACCAAGTCTCCCATGAAATTCTAGTAGAGAATATGGCAAAATGAGGACTAGACTACATTACCATTAGTAGATTACAGAGCTGGTTGAATAATTGAACTCAACAACTATATTTGTGATTTCACATCAATTTAAAAAGTAATGTCAAAGTGGTGAACTGCAAGACTCAATTCTGTTCAATGTATTTGAGACCCAGTTTGATCTAGTGGTGAATGCACCACACTAGAAAGCAGAAGAGCATGAGTTCAAGTCCCACCTTATCCATGAAAACCAGCTGGCCAATCCCTATTTCTCTGCTCAACTCACCTCAAGTTGTGGGGAAAATAGGGAGAAGATGATGTGTTGGATATATTCACTGCCTTGAGTTATTATAAAAGTGGGATACAGATAAATTAATAAATATTTATAAATGACATGGATGACAAGCTACAAAATGATACAAATATAGAAGGGATACTTTAGGATTAGGGTCAAAGATCTTTGACAGGCAGGAAGAATGAGGAGAAACCAGTAAAATGAATTTCAACAAGGATAAATGAAAATCGAAGGCACAAGTATAGGATGAAGGAACTATATTGGATAGCAGTATGGCAAAAAGAAACTGATTGTGTTGGCACATGACATAAAACAATGTGATGCCAAAATTGTCAGTACGGTCCTTGACTGCATCAGCATCTAAATCAAGTAGCATCTAAATCAAGAGAAATCATTGTTCCTCTCTATTCTCTGATAATTACATGGCATCTAGAGTATTGTATCCAGTTCAGGTCACTGCATTTCAGAAAAGAAATGGGCAAACCTGAGCATGTGTTGAGGAGAACAGAGGTGACTGAGGACCTGGAAGTAAGGAACTTGCAGTTGGAGGCACTGATATGTTGAGCTTGCAGAAGAGAAAACTGCAGGAAGATATATTTAAACGGTTGTCATTTTTTTGGGAAGTGAGTGCAGATTCAGAAATAATAGATTTAAATGGCAAGATTGGACAGCAGGAAGAATTTTCTAATGTTTAACAATGTAAGTGACTGATTTGTTAGGCTTACTTTACTGGAGGTCTTTGAACAGAAGCTGCATAACCATCAGTTTTGTGATAGATTCCTGAATTAGAGGTTTGGACTTCAGTAAATGATTTCCAAGATTTCTTCCAAATCTTATGTTCTCTGATTCCATGAAAATGTGCTTCATGAGCACTGAGAAGTAAATAAATTATGTAATACTGAATGTACAAATAAACATAAGCTTAAGAAATTTTAGGACAAGATAAACAGGAATTAAAATTTATTTCTATTTGCCCACATCTCACTAAAATACTGTGTAAAGGCCATAGTGTAATAGATAAACATGTGGCATGATTTGGTGAATATTTTGCCCCAATTCTTTTCTTAGAAAAAAGTTGACAGAACAACCATTTCTATCTGAATGTTATTTTAGAAAGTATCCTTCCCTTTCTGTGAGGTCAGCCAACTCCCAATTATATTTTTGAGTGATGAATTTATGTAAAATCAGCTCACATATATCTATTGTTCTAGATCTTATTTGATAACATTTATTGTCTTGTGTTAAGTGAAGACTGAGGAGAGTCTGTCTTGTGTGATCTAGATCCCTATTTCCTTTTGTTGTACCAGATGGTATTCATACTGCTTATTCAATTGCTACCCCCAGTATTTTGCAAACAAAGAGCTTTGAGTCCACTTATCCTGGTGTAATGCGAATGGGATGACACCATGCAAGTGAAAAGGCAACAAAACCTGAGTGCACTAACAGGCAGCGGCTGGTGCTGCAGTAAAAGGCTGAGGTTGGCAGTGGAGGCTGCAAGTGGGTCGGCTCTTACCTGACCACCTGCAAAAATGACAGGGGTGGAGGCAGGCTTTGGGCGATAGGGGATGGTGGCACCTTTCGGTGGGGACTAGGAAAAGGGACAAGGAGAGGGAGAGAGAACATTAGATCACATTTTCTAAAACAATAACAAAAAGAGTATTAGAGGGCAACCAAACATGTACAAATCAAACCATACTGAATATGAACTGATAAAGTTAACTTTGCAAGGTTTTGTTACCAGACCAGAAACTAGAATCATTTAGTGGACCATTGATCATGGCCAGGTGTTCACTTGCCTTGGGACTGCTGGGCACAAGTTAAAGGCTCTCCTTTCCATCGATGATCTGCTTAAAACAGCAGCAGAGGGATTGTGAGGTTGCAAGGTTTCCAGCCCTCTGAAGACCACTTCCAAGACCTTTCTCTGAGCCTTTAGACCAAATTATGTCTTCTATTTTTTCTGCTGCCACGAAGCTGCCCCTTTTTATTTTAGTATTTTTGGACAATCACAAGATACATTTTAAAAACTATTGCAAATAGTTTAGTAATATAGCTCACTCACCCACTTCTTTTTTTCCAAAGAGCCACCAATCTGGTATGAACTGTTTAGCCAAAAGGCGTAAAAGTGGCTTCCTGAGACTTTCAAAAATTATTACCCAATTCTAATTTTTAAATAAGGGAGAAGAAGAAAATTACTAAATGTGTGACTGGAAAGTAACTAAAGTAAGTGTATTTAATGACATTTACCTAGAAATAAAATCAAGTTAAGTTTTAATGCTGGCTTTATTTGCTACTTTGGGAGCACTTTCTTGGGGCCCAAGAAAGAATTGCAGATCCCTGTGCTAAAGTTACTTATTTTTGGATTAACATTTGCTCCTCCACATGGCAGTCGAATCTGACTGTGTGAACCTTATTTTTATTCTCATGTATTGCATATTAATCTGAATAATTTCTACTTTCTTTCAAAACTTGCATATGCAGTTGTTATAGTTTGGTTTTTCAATTCTCCCCTAATATTTAGAATGAATGTGATTTCTGATGCTGCATAAAGGAAGCACCACAAGTCTCAATATTTGGATATTTTAAGAAGACATGTCTAGGGCTGCAGTAGGAACAGAAAATAATACCAAATGTAGCAACCATTAATTTCACCAGTGAAGTTCAAGACAGTGAAATTCACGAAGGAAAATGTAAGACAGAAATCTGAAAATAATGAATCCTGGCCTGGAGCCAATGGAGCATAATGAAGTTATAGAAAGGTTATTTAATTGCATGAAAAAATTAGCATGCTGGAGAAGGGTCTAGGTACTATCTTAGCTGAAATATTCATGAAATATTACCTTGAAAATCTGCAATAAAAAAAGGTAAAGCACTTGCTTTTTTGGATACATTTGGAAAGCCCCTTTTTTATTTCAGTGAGGTTTAAGCACCCTGCTATTAATTGTAGCTATAATTGCTCATTAACTTCAGCTATCAGGAATGCTCTTGCCCTGATTTCTTCAATATTTTTTCAAAACATGAATCCACCTCCAACCCCTGCCTAATCCAATATTATCAATGCCCATTCTTGTTTCTAGAGTTTCATTCGCTAGCATATACATTCTAATGGTAATTTCACAGCACATCACCTAATGATGTTAATGTTTTGTTCTATTTTTGGATAAAAGTGCTCTAAAATCAAGAAAGCTTTCATCTGAAAGCAGAGGATAGAGACATTTATTTGGCTTAAGCTAGAAATATCCTTGACAACTGAAGGATACAAATAATACCAGGAAATTAATGAATTAGAAAAATAGAAGTGATATTATTAATGCACTCCTCTTTTCATTCCTGTTTCATTGGATTTCTGAAGAATATAATTGTTTCATATTAAATTTGCAAAAATATATCTCACAGCATCTTTTATAACTAAAGTATATTTAATGACAATATAAACTAAATGGGCTAGTAGGTATTGCAAGCCTGCACACTCTGTCTCCCTGAACTACTATTTTACCCTAAATCTTCATAGAATTGCTTTCTAATATAGCCACCCAGAGCTGTTTTGAACCCCACATTGATTGAATGCTTGAGTAGGCAAGGATTAATAACAATCCATTTCCAGTTATTTACTTATGTTCCTTTGTACTTTACCCCTATTGTTACAGACTGTACCTCCAGCATCACCACACAGATCTGTTTGACACACTGGATAATTGCATCGGGGGTCCCTGAGATGGTCACTGCCCTTTCTGTAGAGTTGGGCAGCATATCCCCTGCCACCTGAACCTGAGCACCTGTGGACTGAAGAAAGGAAACATTCCTTATTTTTTTCTGCAGAGGCACTTAAACATCCTGATATAATCACTCTTTGCTCTCTTTTCATATATATATGTATATGTGTTTGTGTATGTGTATGTGTAAAACCATCAGAACCAACATTCTCTGGGAAATGAAAAAAATAAAAATAAACTGTAACTAAATAATGGATAAATAGCAATGTTACGAATAGGTCAGAGTAGGAACAGTGCATGAGTAAAATAGAAAATAAAACTCAGTGAAAAAATTGGCATTAAAAAGATATGAATGTAGACATCAAGTGAGTCTCTCTCAGGATGGCATTCAACAAGCCCAGCATCCTTTCTTGTTTCAGTGACCTAGACATGGAGGCAGCTCAATGGAAGCCTTGGGTGATGAACTGAGAGGGTAGAATACTATCCTACTTCAGAACCCTAGTCCAATGTCCTTTGGATGGCTTTAGAAATTAAACCATCCAGGCCTTTGAATATAAATGGACTGACACCCAGGGCAGATTTTAATAGATTAGTAATAACGTGATCAGATTAGCCACTCTCAGATTACTGTCAACTGCTCATTTTGGATCAATTTTATTTTCTAGACAATTTTCAACATAAAATCCAAACCTAAGATTATAAATCATAGAATAATCATTGCCATATATGTTTGTCCAGATTTTAATTGTATATTATCTGAAGTAATTACAAATCACTCTGCTAACATGGACTAGCCATACCATTAGGAAGAGTGAGGCAGGGGTGGATTCTATTTACCTTTACTACCGTTTCTGATGATGCACGCACTTTGCGCATGCATCGGAGCACGCGGAGCATGCGTTCAGCACACGATGCATGTTTGGCACATACATGCGCTTCACCCGCACGCATGCCAAACAGGCGCTCCGTGCATGCGCAGTAGCTTTTTTGGGGGGGAAACCCTAAAAAAAAGCGTTCTGTGCATGTGCAGAGCACATGGAGCCCCAAGAACAGTAAGTACAGGCACGTGGGTGGGCCCAGCTCCCGGTCGCGGAGAACTGGTTTGGTGACATCACAGCGTCACCACTACCGGATCGCACGAACCGGCACGAACCGGGAGCAACCCATCACTGGAGTGAGGCAACTGCCTCATGCAGCCATTGTAGACAATTGGCCATCACTGCTCCTGCCCTCTGGAATAGCATTACTCCCTCCCTCCCTCCCCCCCCGAGACAAATGGCACCCCCTCTCTTGTGGTTATGGAAGGCTCTTAAGATCTGGTTGTGTTTTCAGGTCTAGGATTAATGTGTTTGTGGGGTTTCCATTATGTTTTCTTGTTATTATTTTGGCTGTTTCTAACCCAGACCTTCCATTTTGTTTTACATTTTTCATTGTTTTAACTATGAGTTTAAATTCACCCAGATTTTACTAGCATGACAAACATAACATAACAAATTTAATAAATAAATAAAAATAAATTACTAATATTGTATTTTTGCTGGTTCCACAACAGTGTTATATAAAACAGAATGGAGCAGCTGGAGGGCAGTTATTCTCAGGGAATGTCCAGCTAATTTATTTACTTCTTTTCACATATAAGTAATATATTTATAATTGGACTTTTGTCATTAATATTAACACCATTTCAACATAGCAGAGATGAACTTAAAGAGATTTTGGCCAGATGAAATTTTCTATGTGGAAATTCTTGCCCTCAGAAGACATGAAGGTTCTCAATATGATTCCTGCTTCACTTTATGACAATTGACTTCATGAAGATTTATGAATTAGAGAGGTTTAAAGATTGGCCTTTCTTTTATTTCTCATAGAAAATATTTTTCTCTGCATATAGGGAAATCAGAGACTTACCTCCCTGATTTCTTTAATCTTGGAGCCTCCTTTGCCTATTAATGATCCACACTGGCTTGCTGGTACAACCAACCTTAATGTAACTGGTGGCTTACTTGTAGCTGTGCTGTTACTCATTGAGTTGATTATATCCTATAGGAAGGAAGGGAGAGAGGAAGTTTGGATGTGGTACTTTATTAGAATGAGCCAAGTATTTTTTTTATCACACTGTGGAACTGTGAATGAGCAAATGGGAAAATAGAATTAGTTTTCTTCTGCCTAAGTTGTTAAAACCAGCAGATCTTTCACATTTAAGAAATTTGTATCTTACATTTTACAATAATTCTTCAACTTTACCACTATTACACATTTAGGACAACATCACAGGAACAGAATATGAACAAACATTTTTTTTATTAATGTTCATTAAAGAGTGCAATGGCTCAGTAGTTAAAGACACTGACCTTGGGGAAACCTTTACCTTTATCTTAAAGTTATTTTGCATTGCTAATCTTCTGAAAAGATGGCTGCATAATTCAATGAACAAATGTTTTTCAGTCTGATATACCCCGATATACCCATATTACAAAGTTTTCTCTGGTAGAATCCATGCTTGATTCGAGACAGATCCTAAACTAAACCATAATGAAGTGATAGGCCTGGTGCATATGTACCAATTGTCATGATTCCTATAATACCTTTTTAAAAAGCATTTTGTGGAATTTTTATCAAGAAAGGGTCAGTAGAAAATAAACATTTCATTTGATGTTTATTACCTCTTCAAATTTATAAGCAATCATTGCAAACGCCTTGAAGATGGCATCAGTAGGGCCTGTAATGGTCACAATCCTTTCTGGACAATTTCCTTCTGAGATATTGATTCGTGCTCCACTCTATAATTGAGAAATCACATCTTGTCATACATACAGGGGATGTTGAAAATATAGCATACTCAGATTTCAGTAAGATATTTGATAAAGTAGGCCATAGATATTTTGGAAAAATGTGGGCTAGATGGTCCCAATATCAAATGGATTCATAGTTAAATGAACAACCATAGCCAAAGGTAGTATTTAATGGGACTATGTCCAGATGGAGGGTGGTATGCAGTGGGGCACCTCAGGTTCTGTCCTGGGCCTGTACTATTCAACACCTGATAAATGACTTAGATGAAGGAATAGAAGTGATGCTCATAAAATTTGCAGATTACAGAAAGCTGGAAGATAGCTAATACCCTTGAAGACAGACTCAAAGTTCAAAAGGATCTTGATAAACAGAAACATTCTGCCATATCAGTGATGGGTTGCTCCCGGATCCATCCGGTTCTATAGAACTGGTAGTAAAACCAGCAAGAGGCTCCACCCACCTGTCCCGATGTCATCATGGGAGATCTGCGCATGTGCAGAAGCTTCTATGCATGCAGAGACGCACGTGCACTCCCATTGCAAACCAGTAGTAAAGGTAAGTGGAACCCACCCTTGTGCCATATTCATCAAAATGTTGTTTGATGTTGAGAAATGTAAGGTTCTGCACTTAGACTAAGATACATGAACAAGTACAAGACAGGTGATACTTGATCTAACAATAATATTTGCCAGAAAGCTCTGGGGGTCTTGGTAGACCAGAGAGAAAGGGTGAGCCAGCAATGTGCTGCAGACACCAAAAATGCCAATGCAGTTTTGAGCTGCATTAGTAGGTGTGTGATGTAAAGAAGGTAGAAAGTGATAGTATTGCTCTATGCTACACTGCATTGCACCTGTAATACTGTGTCCAATTCTGGTAGCCACAATACAAAAAGGATGTTGAAGAACAACAAAGATGGTGAGGGACTTGGAGACTAAATCCCATGAAGAATGATTAAAGTGATCCTATAAAGAGTGGTCTATATTTAGCTTAAAGAAGAGAAACTAAAGGGAAACAAGTTCTGACAAGTTCTGGAGAACCTGTAGCAGAAATTTTGAGTAGTTTGGAGAATCGGCAAATACCACCTCTGGCTGGCCCCAGAGTGGGGTGGGAATGGAGATTTTGCAGTATCCTTCCCATGGAATGGGGTGGGAATGGAGATTTTGCAGTATCCTTCCCCTACCATGCCCAGCAAGCCACGCCCACCAAGCCACACCATGCCAACCAAGCCACACCACACCCACCAAGCCATGCCCACAGAACCGGTAGTACAAAAATGTGGATTTCACCACTGCACAAGACCCTAAGGAAATGGAGTCTCTGTTGGGCCTTTTTTGGCCACCTGGATTGTGTTGTTTTTCCAGGTGAGGTCTTCACTGAGATGGACTCCCAGAAATTGGATTCCCAGAATGTCTGAATGGTAACTTAACTAACTGATGGTTTACTTTTAGGCTGCTTTTACCACCTTCTTGAGACTCATCTTTAAACAAATGTATATATTTAATTCCTCGCATACTTAATTTCTACACCACCCATTTGTGAAGAATTCTTCAGATTGGTCTCAGATGGTTTCCAGGTCATTTTTTTTTATCCTTTAAATTTAAATCCTTTAAATTTTCTTAGTGCTCCTCTAATATCCCTTTAGCAGCAGCACTTTAAAAGATTTTAAGAAACAAAACTATAAATAATATATTTTGTACTTAAAAAGGAAAAGTGACTGAACTCAAGAAGGATTTACGGTACTTAAGTTCCAGCTCAACAGCCACAGAAAATGACACTATCAAGAAGCAACATCATGAAAAAGATACATTATGGATGTGCAAAAGTCCGTCTATCATTTTGTAAATATTTAAAATGTACCAAAAAAACCTTTCCAAGACATGTATACTCTTTACTGCAATTAATAAGGCGTGACATCTACTTGCCAATTTCAGATAAACAAAACCACACATAGTGACATTACAGATAATGAGGACCACCTGCAAATATTTTAATTATTTTCTAGAGTATTATTCTTTCCTTTCAGAAATATTCAATATCAAGTTGATAAATTAATCATTCCACATGCATATTCTGTAATTGAAATAAAATCAATAAAGAATGTCTGAACAATGATAAAACTTTTAAAAGATAAAGCATACACCCAATAAAGGTTTTGCATCACTGATATATTTTGACAAGCCAATTATTTAGAGTGTTGACATAAATATCAATTTAGTGCAAGTAATCCATCTTATAAAACCAATTTCTGAGAGCTTATCAGTCATCCCTGTAATATCCATAGGACGCAGTCAAATGTTCAGCTGTCATTATCAGTTCATGGCACACAGCCAATATGAATTCACAACTGCAATAACAATAAAATTAAGAATGAGATTTAAATCTCAAAGAGATTATATCTTTACCACAATTTCTCCCATTATTTTCATATGCCAGAGATGATCAAGATATACATGGAAAAAGTGTGCAAGTGATTGCAATTTGTCATTTAGGTACATTCTTTAAAATACTTTTAATTTTATTTACCTGCCCTACTAATTGATCAGAAAGGATTTCCCCCCAGCACCCACCCAACAAATAAACATATGATGATTTGGAGAAGCATTACTAGCTCTTGCAATACCTAATTTCTCATTTTCTATTCCTTTATCTTTCTTTCCTATTTAGTATAGCCATAAATTAATATGCTGAGAAAACTCTTCACCGAAATCATTTTTCCTGATAGCTATCCAACTTTATATCAACTCTATTAGGGCCATCTAATATCACCTGCAGTATATCTACATATACTCATAAAAAGGAGCCTTTTTCATCAGCCAAACATGCTAAGTTATTCTGTTTTTCTCTATTCTAATATTAGGTCTTTAATATTTGCTTGTTTCATTTAATGAGCTTGTGTTCCAGTTTTCAGGGTAAAATCCTTCTAAGGCTGTTTAGAAAAGATAGGTAAAACCCTAAAGCAAATGTAAACTACCCATAACTGTTTTAATCCTAGGAATTAGCATTATCTTTTAGGAAACCAGCCCTTAGCTTTTTTTTTCCTATGAGATGTTGGCCAACAGAAGAAAGCATGGTATCTTAATATCCCAATATCCCTAAGGACACCTGTACAGAAGTACAGGCTTTTTTCTAGGCACCCATTTGACTGAAAGAAGCATTGACATTAACTAGCACTGATGATGTTATTAGCACTGATGTTTGTGTAATGAAAGATCTGCAAGGAAATAATTCAGCACAGAGAACACCAAGCTTTGACACAGAATATACAAAAGCACAGTACAGGCTCCCCTACATTCTGTTCTCCTGGTTTCTCTCTACTTAATGGGAAAGTCTGGTGGGCAGTTAAACTTGTGGAACTTGAATATTGCAGGATCCAATCTGGGTCGGTCAATGGGACCAGAGCTTTTGAAATCATGCTGGAGCCCGTCCACAGGGAATGTCTCTCTAGCAGAGTGTGTGCTTTTAGGCTTTTAGGCTTTTAGGCTTAAAAGATGCTTGTTCCTGGGGAGAAAAGCTATGGCAAATCTAGATAGCTTACTAAAAAGCAGAGACATCACCCTGCCAACGAAAGTGTGTATAGTCAAGGCTATGGTTTTCCCAGTTGCAATGTAT
>JANHFM010003512.1:16028-31749 GCA_032468115.1 Grayia smithii | reverse complement strand
TTTTTCTGAAAAAATCGGCAAAATTAGCGTTCTGCGCATGCGCAGAGCGTTTTTTTGCCGAATTTTTTAAAATAAATGTTTCTGCGCTTGCGCGGTAGCGCGGTTTACGCGCGCGCGCGTGAAGCGAGCACACGCGTGCACGAAGAGAACCGGTAGCGAAGGTGAGTGGAACCCACCCCTGTTGCAGTTGTGTTCTAAAATGCCAAATGATTGCTTAAGTTCAGCCTTGGGAACGTAAAACACTTCTTGTAAGTATACTCTTGTGACTGAAAGCACAGAAAGCTTTTAAAAGATCTTTTTAAAAGAAAAAAAACCCAACTGTACTATAGTACCTCTTCACCACTTTGCACAATTTAGGAGAGAAGCCCAAGTTCTATCCATTTTGAGTAACAATTGTTTGGGTCTGATGAAAAGATGAATGCTTGTCAGAAGCCCTAGAAGTGTAAGCATGCCAATCTTTGCAGTAATTGGTTGTAGGTGAGCAATTGATATCTTGTATGGTGAGTCTGAAGAGAATCAGTGGAAGGAAAATATTAAAAGTATGAATGCACATTTGTATGTATTGTGTATTAACATATGTGCTTCAGTTCAAGAATTTTCATCCTTCTGTGATAATGAATATAAATGTAAAGAAATATGTTGGTTTAGTCACTTTCTTAAACTCAGGCTTACATGTTTATTTTATTTTTTTCTGGGCAGTTTCTTGCATCCTGTTAATGCTGGTATTTAGAATCTGTTTTATGGTATTTTTTTCTTCTAATTTTGTAATCCACTGCAGTTGGGTAGCTATTAACTTTAAATACATAAATAAATCTAAGGGAGTTTTTATTTCCAAGAGCACAATGAAAATCAAGTGGGGCCTACCAGAATGAATAAATACACCTAAACTCCAATCTAGTGCCCTTTTTAAAAGAAGAAAATTGTCTATGATGGTTTGGTTGAGTAATGAAAATGCCTGTTTTGGAGATTTTAGTGCATTGTCTTATTTGTGTTTAACTGGCTTGTGGAGATTTTATTATTTATTTAACTATGTCTTTCTGTACTTTGTTTTTTGTGGATATTTTGGAATATAGCTAAAAATGGTAGCTTAACCTGCATTTTTCTACACAGATATGTCTAACCATGTTTGTTCTGTCCCCACAGCATGTTAGTCTGTGTGCAGCTTGATAGGCAGCTAAACCCACCTATCCTCCAATAAAACAGACTATGTGCGTAGATCTGAATGCTTTATTGGGAGAACAGGGTATGGTGAAACTGAGGGAAATAGGCAGTGGTGAAATTCAGCCAGTTCTATCCTGTTTGGGCAAACTGGTAGGGCTGGTGGTGGGAGGCTCCACCACCTGCCTGGACGTCATCACATCCCTTTTTGACCCTCTGTGCATGCGCAAAAGGCTCTGCGCATGCATGGAGGAGGCACGCACACTCACATTTGCAAACCGGTAGTGAAGGTAAGTAAATTTCACCTCCAGAAATAGGAATTTATATATAGTGAGAATCAAATATAAGATAGATAGTATTAAGTTACTGTTGAACATAACAATTAATAAATACAAGTGGTCTGAATCTCACACGATGACCTGTAGGTATTGGATTTGAATTTGTTCTTGGATGACCATGTGCCACAGATTAAAATGGCTGCTTCTGCCTTCTCCAAATGTTAAAGGAAATGGAGTCTGGCTTCCTAGCATGCACTTGATTTGAGTGTGGGCTGATTGGTAAATGGGTGGAGTCAGCTCCAAACAATATACTTGGGGCCTTTTTGTTTCTCCAGCCACTAGATGGGGCTAGAGAGCAACAACAGTATAAAGTTGTATGTTGTGGCATGACATTGTTTCACCTGTTTGCTGTTAACTACAAATATGATTATTTTTTGCCACTTATAGTGGTTTAGGGTACAAATATAAGCAAGCAAGACTTTTACGATTCCTGGTGGAGATTAATCTGAACAAGTCAATAGGATTTATAGATCTTTTGCCTTTGCTAATGTTTTATGGAAAACATTTGAAAAAAATAAAATTTAAAAATAATCTGTTGGCTGATTTTTTCTGCAAGTTGGGTGATTAGTAGCAGTTGGCAAGAATCACCTCCATATCTAACCTTATGGAACTTGGTAAAAAAGCAAAGGAACAAGAGTTAATACCAAATTTTCATTGGTTCCTGTGGTATAAACACTTGATGGAACATTCCAGGAGAATTATTTTATACCAGAATTCAAATTAAATATATTTACCTCCCTGTAAAATATAAGGATAGAAAATCCTTCTTTTACTTGTAATAGCTCTGAAGATCCAGACACTTTGTGTAAATAAATAATTTCATTAATGGCACTTGTACTAAAAATACAGACCCATATATGTGTGTGTGTGTGTGTGTGTGTATGTGTATGTATGTATATGTGTGTGTATATGATTTATTATAGTAGAATTAGACTATTATATCAACTTCATCATCAAGGCAGCACATTAATGCATAGGAATGTCCTTTTGATTGTATCATAGCTTCATGTTTTTTAATTTATTTATAATGCAGAGATGGATATTCTATGTTGCATTCATAATGAAATCAAATTATACGCAATTTAGCAAAATACCCCATCATGGTGTGATTTTAGAATAGAATTCTTTATTGACCAAGTGTCTTTGGACACACAAATAATTTGTCTTCGGTGCATAAGCTCTCAGTGTACATAAAAGCTATAAGTGATAACTCATGATCATAGTCATCATAAAAATACATTCATCATAAATCATAAGATACAACACTTAGTGATAGTCATAGGATACTAAATAAGCAATCAACTTAAATCATACTGGGAAACTAAAACAATATAAATCGTAAAGATACAAGCAACAAAGTTATAGTCATAAGTAGAAAAGGAGTTAGGTAATAGGAAAGATGAGAAGAATAATAGTAATACAGCCTTACTAAATAGTTTGACAGTGTTGTGGGAGTTAGTTGTTTAGCAGAGTGATGGCAAGGGGGTGGGTGGGAACTGTACCTGTGTCTAGTTCTGGTGTGCAATGCCCTATAGTGTCGTTTTGAGGGTAGAAGTTGAAACAATTCATGTACAGATGTGAGCGGACTGTAGATATTTTCTCAGCCCTCTTTTTGACTCGTGCAGTATACAGGCTCTCAATGGAAGGCAGGTTGGTAGCAATTGTTTTACTTTTGTGTTATGATACCTAAACTACTGCCTTATCAGCACTTTAAATGAATGGTACAGAGCATGTAAAAACACCATTAGAAGAAACCATTTATTTTCTTGTTTTCTTCTGATGTCTTATTCTGGATTTATAGTGTTCTTGGAGACATTTTCCTGTCTGGAAAAGAATGATTGCTGTAATTTATTTGTTGTGGAGATCAACCTCTCCTGAACATATGTATAAGTGTGTGATAGCTTTGCTTTCTTGGCTGCTTCATTTTATGTTTTTAGTAATAAATATTTTGTTTTCACATAGCAGTGAGCATATGTATTAGCTTGCAGACTGTTTTCTTTAAGGCAATTTATTTGTACAAGGTAGCATTTAATCATTGGGTGTTCTACTGTTAAGGTAAATTGGTATTTTCCATCAGTTTTCTTAGGAACAAAATACTCTTCACTGTATTAGATAGAGCTTACTACAACAAGGTTATCTAGTGCTTTGATAAATAATTATGATGTGCTTTTAAAATGCAGGCATCTTATTATTTTTTTTACCTTTGCCAGTATGCAAAGCTTGGCCTTTCGCTTGGTGTCCCAGGAGGAGGTATGAAGAAGAAATCACCGGTTACATCACAAAGTAAAGGGAGTGGACCAGTTGTATCAGCTTCTCGTGGAAATGAGGAAGATGATGAATATGCAGGTGGATTGTGCTAATTCTAACTGTGTTCTCAAACACTATGTTAGCTGTTTGCCCAGTGAACAAATTCCAGGGGCGATTAAAATGGCATCATTGCAATCATGAAATTGGAAAGAAATGATCTTGGCTTTGGGATATTTGTATACAAAGCATGACTATGCACCTTGAAGTATTTCTGGATTACAATCATTAACCATAATTCTTTACAATGTGTTGGCTTTAATGCAGTACTTGAGTACAGTTAGCCCTTCCAAAAAGGGAGAGAGGAAGGAAAGGAAAGGAAATACTTATATTGGATTATTCTCTCTAAACATCTGTAAGTTGGGAATCTCTTTCATGGCTCAGTATCAACAGTCCTGCTAGTCGTACTATTTCTGTTTTTGAATAATACCATTAAATTATTTCAAAACATCTAAAAGTGTGATAGATTTTCTTTTGCTTCTTTGAATATAATATTTAATGACATGTTTGTCTATGTTTTGAACAGGAATTCACTCGAGTTTCTTTGCCAGGAAAGCACAGGTTATTAGAGACAGGAATTGTGATAACCATTGGGTTCTTTCTAAGTACGGCTGTCGTGGGTTAGAAAACTCAGTTCTCCTAGTCATTGAATCTAACGTGCAATGAACAAATAAGGTACATAATGTACTTTGTAGATAAATAAAAAAAGAAATTCAGCTTAAAAAGATTATATAGTGTTCTATTTAAAATCCCAGTGGACTAGAACCATTTGACATTTATATGCTTTATTTCTTGAATATCCTTTGGTATTGTAGAGCTCGCATTTTCAGTCTTTGTATCATGAGATTTTGCTGGAATAATTTAAAATAATATGAATTTTCATAGACATGTAGTTCCTGCTACCTTCTACTAAATTCAACAGTTCTAAGTTTTAAGGGAATTTAGGCAAATACCAACTAGATTGTGGCTAACTGTAATAACTGTACACAATAGTGTATTACATGACAAAGGAAAAACAACAGTCAAATGCTCCTCTTTGGTTATTCAGAAAAGATGAAGGTTTTTAATTTTCTGAATCCAGGAATCAGAGAGTTTTCAGCAAATAGAGCATAAGAATGTTGAATCTAGAGCCAAATTTTAAAAACTGGTATATTGAAAATTTGACATAGAACATGGAATGACTGGCAATGGAAATAAAATTTTAATTCGAGATTTAATTATGTTTCCAAGATTGGAATGTGTGACAGTGGATCTATTTAATACATTCAATGTCTAGCTTTGAATATTTAACCTACTTTTCTATATTATAGCAAATTAAAAAGTAATGGATTTGCTGTTTCCCTTGTGTAATGCAAATTATCTGTGCTTTCCAAATAATTAGCACTTTGTTTTCCAAGGCATTATGCACACTTCTTTTAATTGGATCAAAAATGTAGCAGAGAAGACAGTTTTGGAAGAAATTGCCAGCTTTTAGTGAGCAACATTGCAACAATTAGTTTGCACGAGTATGCTAAAATGTAATCCAATGTTACATAAAAGTAACTATTCAGAGTGACTTGTTTGTATATCCAGATGCTGTGTAAAATGATTTTTGCCATGTGAACCTTGTACTTAATTGTGTCCCGCTTATCTGTAAATGCAATAGAGTATGAGAGTTGTCATAATTGCCCTGCTGCTCTAGCCTAAGAAACTGTAGTTCACCCGTACAAAATAAAAGCAGTAAACACTAGTGGTTGATTTGTGAACCTTATTACAATAAGGATCATCCTGTAGAAGCAATAAACTGTTAATCCTCAGAAAATGAGCATCGGAGTTCCTTAATTACATAGATACTTATCTCATAGCAGTTTAATTGTTCATGGGGTGAAACTCAGAATAATGGAAGACAATAATGTCAGGTTAATGATTATAGTAATTGTAGACCATTTGAAGTGATCTCTGGTTTATGACTGTGCCTTTGAAAATAGTTTGGAATGTTTAATAGCTAAAAAGGATAGTATCTTTGGCAGAAGAAAATAATGTCCCTCATTTGACATTTGTACAGCAATCCAGCAATTTTCCTTAGCTTTACCTTTTCAGTAAAATATATAACTATTGCCACAAGATGGTGCTGTGACTATTGTTCAGCCTCATTTTAGTCACTAAAAAACAGTCTTGATATTTTTGGAATTTTCAAACCTCCAGGAGGTGGTATATGTATATGTATATATCTGACATAGCAAATAGATTGTGGTAAGACCAGCAACACATACCCGGTGGAATGGCCTTCTGCTGGTATCAATAGCAAAAGGTAACCCCCTTGTAATATGAAACACCACAACTACTAAATTATAGTAAATGAGTAGAGGAAAATGAGACAAGCCTCCCTTTTGAAGACTTAAGAGTGATTTGATTGCTGTTAAGTGAAGTCAGTCATGAGCCATTAAAATACAATTCGTGTTCAATCATATTGATCGTTGATATGGCTTAATAGCAGTCATGTTCTGGGAATTTTACTTAACTGTATAATTCAGTAGTTTTCAAGAAACAGAAATAAGCAATCACCTGATATGTCAACATTTTACAAATAATATTTTATTTATTTGATCAATATATTAACTGCTTCAATAGTAAGTGAATTATAAGGAACAGAAAGTAAAAGGAAAAATGCAGTACAGTAAATAAAGCAGCAGGAATGCCAGACTGGAGATACTCCTGTAAAAAGAGTTCCAAGAATCAAATTGCCTCGGCAGCTCTTCCAGAGGCCCGCATGGTCAGGCCTGTATGGACTACAGAGACCCACATGGTCAGGCCCGTATGGACTACATAAACAATGCATAAGCATAAAGTAATACGAAACCAAGACAACCAACTGTAAAAAAGCTAATCCTGTAAATGTTACAAAACACATCAAGCGTTCCTGGCTTTACGGATTCCTAACACCAACCTGAATCTCATCTTCATTCCAATAAGCAGCAGAACAATTAATTAAAATCATAACATAAATCCTACTTATAAACATTTTGGTCTGTGCACCCAGGTTCACTTGCAAGGGTAAGTTAGGATTTGACACTGATGATACTTGAAAGTTTCCACCCCCATATCCATTGCACCTGCTTTGAGCTATAAATGGAGCTAATTTATCCTCGGAATGTCTGGAAAGCAGACCAAAAGTCAATTGTAAGCAGAGTTGCCCTTGTTTTTATTGGTTCCTTAAATTTCTGGTACTATTTCACTTTTCTGGCTATATCCCATAGAGCCTTGATTTTGGCTGGTAGACAAATTTTAAAAAGCTTTGAAAATCTCAGCCAATATTATATTTATTTATTTATTTATTTATTTATTTATTTATTTATTTATTTATTTATTTATTAATAGCATTTATATGCCGCCCATCTCCCGAGGGACTCGGGGCGGCTTACATAAAACAAAAACATACAATAAACAGTCTCTTTTTTTTTTTAATTAAAATCAGCATAAAAAATAATAAATACCCCACATCAACTCAGCCAGGATGTAGAAAATAGCAGAGTCTTTAGGTCACTGTCTGATCCTTTTTATCATGTTGCAAATCTATTGCTACCTTTAATGTTTCTGAAAAGAAATGATTACATTCTACATGTATTTTTCCTTTTAAGTTTGATGATAAAACCAACTGAAAGGTATTACACCGCAAAAATACTCTGAAGAGCTAAATTCAAGAAATGTTTTTGATCAATTCAGAGTGATATTATTTAATGGAAAATAATATCTTACAGATGGAAAGGTCAATGTAGATTATAAAAGAGAAATTAAGCAAATAAAAATATTACATGACGATGGTTATAAATTATTATAATTTTCCCATGTCTACAAAGATTTATTTATGTTCATGATATATATTTTAATTAATCTCATTTTCCTCAGTTTGGGGAAAAACACATAAACCAAAATCTGAAAATTTTAGCTAATAAATATTTTGATAATTCAGTAAATACTAAAAACCTATAAAGTTAAGATAAAGGCTCAGCAGGAGTTGAGTTGTCTGATGTGGGTTATAGGGAAATATCTGAGCAATAAATACTTAGCATCTTATATCTATATAATATTTAAATAATAAACATGATAGCTATATGGGCTTAAGAAATCACTACTGAAGATTGAGACGCAGAACTCAGCAACTCCCAGTCTAGTGAAAGCAGTTATTTAAATATATTTCAATCAACCTGTCAGCCTCACAGGCAAACCAGATAGGTAACATGATCAAATTACTTAATTCTACTTTATTTAAAGTTACATTGACTTAATCTCGCAAGTCTGAAGGTACATTTCGCTCTCTGTCTCTTTTACAGCCTGAGAAACTAGGGAGGGTATCTTCTGACCTTCTTGCTCTGCCCATTATCCAGCTGTGGGCTATGCTTTCTCTTATCTGATCACTGGTTAGCATCTCTTTACCCAGTCTCCCAAGGTCTTTTTCACAGACCATTACATCACCTCCCAAGCCATCAAGTGACTAATCAATTTAGAAAAGCAGGAGTGTTATAACCTAGAGCAGGGGTGTCCCACCGCCCTGTGCGCTCACATAGGGCTGAGCTCCTCAGGGTCCCATCGGCCAGACAACGTTGGCCGGTGGTGCCCAGGATGAGGGCATTCTCTGTGGGCGCACTGACCCTCTGGAATGAACTTCCCACCGACCTTCAGACTGCCCCTGACCTCCACTCCTTCCGTCGTGATCTGAAGACATGGCTTTTTAATCAGATCTGCTGAGGGGATCGGGTTTTTTAACTTCATGTTTTAATTTGTTTTTAAACTAAATTTTAATTCTATTTTTTTACTGTCATATTTATTTGTAATATTTTATGTTTCTTGTAAGCTGCCCCGAGTCCTTTGGGGGAAGGGTGGCATATAAATATGACTAAATAAATAAATAAATAAACAAACAAACAAACATTCCTGGGCCAAGCTAATTATGACTCACAATGGAACTTTGTAAAAACTATTACAGAAAGTGTTCAAGAAATACCTGGACAACGTATCAGCCTTAATGAAAGGGTGATAACAGACCAGGACATTCAGTTCATGTGGGAGCAACTGAGAGTGAGCTATGATATGGCACTTCTCTGGAACATTTTAAGCAAGGGAGCCAAGAACAGAGAAGGGGAAAGGGAATGTCCCTCTCCCAGATTAAGCTGTAAGGCCATAGGCATTTGAAATACCTTTAGAAACTGTTTTCCTGTTCTTCGATTATAGTATGTTCTAATAGTTATAGCAATGAATTCAGGCTAAGTTCCATTGATTCCACATGACTACATATGGATTCTAGCAAATACATCTAAAAATAAATTAGGTTTGTATGTAACAGTATATTTTATTTTTATGACCTCCTCAGTGCCTAGGACAGCAAGAGCCTTTGGCTGCAATTCCCTCCCTCCAGCTGCCCATCAATTATTCCATTCCATCAGAATGGAAATTTCTCATGAACACTGTCATGCCATACATTTCAGATTCCCAATATTGCAGTAACTTGAACTTTTGCCAGGCCTCTCCCCCAGATTGTATTTGCCTTCAGTGAAGATAGTGCAGTTGTGATTATTCCTTGTATAAAATCTGCCACAGATCATGCTGCAAATCACTGTTCTGGATTTTTAAAAAATATCCATATTTTTTCTGCAATTTGTACATGCAAAATGGAGTGTCATTTTTCCTATGCACCCCAGCAAGAGTTTCATTGGCTAGGACAGCTGAACAAATTGTATTTCATATGTAATACAATCCCTACTACCTTTATATTATCAGAACATAATTGTGCAGCCAATCAGTGGCTATCACATCTGGGAGTCTCTCTTATTCATTCTGAAATCATTCATGGCTCTTGCTTTAATCCTAGGCAGAGCATCGCTAGAATAATCAACCCCGCCTTCAATCTGTTGATCTAGTCCTGTACCTCAAATCCTCTCAGTCCAAGAGCAAAGCAATCTCAATGGCCTCATTTCATTTGCAGATTTGCCTTGTATTTAATCTTTTGAAACGTAATGTTGCATTTGAATGCATGTGCTCTGTGAAAGTAATCAAGATATGGCTCTCTATTTAATAATCCATGCCACTTATGACCACAGCATAAATTTGTGTCAATAGGTAACATTTTAAAACTTCTACAGATTATTATCATTGTAACCTGACCTGGATGATTTGAAAATATATCATGTGCTATTACAGAGAATGTTTTGATATGCAATTTTTAATGTTTTAAGTTTATTTCCTTAATAATTATATTTTATTTCTAACACATTTCCTTTTCCAAATAATTTATTTAACCCAATGCACTATTCATATATATATTATACAATATTTTATAATTATAATATATTTTAAACATTTTAACGAATAAATTAGTGTACATCAAAAATGCCAGAGAAATTTTATTTTTGAATGATCACTAAGTTTTTGTTCATGTATTGGCTCAAATTACTTTCTTCAAATGCAAACTAAACAAATTTCTTCTTCATTTTGAAATAGCTTCCAGAACTAGAATAGGAAGCAAGGCTAGTAGGACTAGCACACATATTCTGTCTCCTTCCTCTTGCTACAAATTAAAGTTGTCAATAAGCCAGAATGGTGTTAGACAAAGATTGGGCAGACCCAGGTACTATTACTCTCAGCCATACTATAATGTTTTCTTGTCAATTCAGCCTATAGGATTCACATAGGATTCTTTTTATTTAATATCTTCATTATTTTTTACAAATAACTCAAAGTGGCGAACATATTCAACATACCTTCCTCCTCCTATTTTCCTCACAACAATACTGTGAGGTAGATTGGGCTGAGAGAGAATGGCTGGCCCAAAATCACCCAGCTAGTTTTCATTGTTAAGGAAGGACTTGAAGTTTAAACTCATGGCCTCCTGTTTTCTTGCCTGCCATCCTCAGCATAGCCAACTTAAAGCAACCAGCTCCAGGGCTACTCTCAGAATACCCACCAACATCACTCCATATGAACACATAAGGACTCTTATTATTAACAGTATGTAGGTTCTGTGACCTAGAAGTGAAAATTCATCTTTGTCTAAAGATAAATTTGTGCATATGTGGGCGTGGTGCATGTGTGCATGTGCATTCAGAGAAGGAGGGAGAATATGTTTGTTATATCACTGTTTTAATTTAAGACATACAATGAAAATTATTGTAATGAATTATCCTATTATTATTATGTAAATATTTTAAAAGATGTGTATAAATAATATCTACACCAAGGATTGCCTTCATATATTTCTAAGATATCCTACCCTTCATGCAACCCACCTCCAAAATCTGGAATGAAATGTCTGCACCCCACGTCAGATTAATCTCCAGAGTTCTCCATCAATGCTGCCATATTCATAGTGCACCAGTGTTTATTTATAGAGATGTTTTATAAGTACATGATTTCCATATTTTCTATGTCTCTATATGCTGTTCACAAAAATAGTATTTAGAGTTTGAAAAACTTGAATAGTAAAATGTTTGAGACTATTTTATTATAATTATCTGCATATTCTGATATTGATTCTTCTGCAAAATAACTAAAATGACATTAACTTAATTACATTCAGGAAAGAAAAAGTTTCATATTTTCCTTTGCAATTATAATGTGAATTAGTTGGTCGGTGTTCCAACAGATTTAACAATAGGAAACATTTCTATATCTATCTTATTCTATTAAAAAAATGATATTAGATGAATAAGATATGGATGCCGTTTGCTATTTGAACTTCAAGAAACCTCTCATTTCTGCACTAGCATGGATACAAATAAACCCAGCTTTATTTCTAATATTTCACCCAGATGTTTAAGGTATTCTTTAAACTGATATTTTAACCATACTGACAAGGAATTAAGATTTAAACTCAATCAATCTGAATCCAGATTAAGGCACAGGAATTTAATACATGTTTCTCTGATCTTATACAACCACAAGAGTATAGTTTGTTCCAAGAAACAAATAACATTCAAACAGTTGAGATATACAGTTGATTTGGGGGGAAATGGAATCTTTGTATTTATAATTAATTTAATGCTAAACTCCCAATTCCAGTAATTAGGTAATAAGAACTTAATTAGTTCTTAATTAATTAGCATTGTATTTTGTGTATCTTATAATTCTTATGCTTCACAGAAACGGGAATGAGCATATGCAGCTTGAACATTTCTTTACAACGTTTGGTTCAGATTAATTTGTTGTATGATTTTTTTTAACTATATCTTAACTATATTAAGGCTTTAACTGATAAAAGAGATTATGATTTTGATAGTATAAAGAAATTAATCTATCTATTATCAAAGTATGATTTTGATAGTATATAGAATCTATCATCTATCTATCTATCTATCTATCTATCTATCTATCATCTATCTATCTATCATCTATCTAAAATACGTATCTCCCCATGTTACAATTTCTATTAAATTTAACATTTAAGTAAAAATTAAGTTAAATTTATCACCAGTTTTAATCTTTGTTTAACATTCTTCTGATAATATAACTGCTGCGTATCTAAATTTTATAGGCTATTGCATATACCATTAAATTCAGTTAAGATAACTGTGTAACAATAAAAATTAGTAAAAATTAATGAAGTAAAGGAAATGTCAAAGAAAATACATAACTGAAATTTGATATATTAATTTCCAGCACACTTCACAAAAAAATTACTCTAGAATTATTTCTGTATTCATTGAAATCAGCATTACCCTCATTTCAGATTTTTCAGGTAGCTCTTGTGAGATATTAAAACAAATACCTATTATCAAACTGATATCATAACTGTACTTTTTGAAATGTAATTTGACTTGATCAGGCAATTTTTAAAAAACAACCCTGTCTCCTTTAGTACTGGCATGTTTTCTCCCATAAAGGAGATTTAGAGAACAAATAAAATACTATTTTATTTATACACATAAAATACACCTGTACATATAGCAATATATTGTAGCTTTCTGTTATAATTTTGTTTAGATTTTCTTTAATAACTTTTTATCAGTTTTGATAAATGATATATAATTTACAATAATATGCTTTCTATGTTTAGGTTAACTATACTTAATCATATATGAAAACATGTTGAGAAAGAATTGTATCCCTCATTAATTTAAACATAATATACCATGTTATTATTATATTGCGTGAAGGAACTGAATATAAAGATGGGTATGCATGGACACGCAAACTGCAAGTAGAAAGAATGACATTTATTCACTTAAGTATTTTAATTAATTATTTTCTGTTTTCTTTTAAATATACCTTATTTTAGATTTCCTGCCATTAAAAATTTGGAAAAAAAATTAGAATACCTTTTAGAAGAATTTAGGATTCATCTTTTCATACCCCCTAAGAAGACACATATTTCACTCTTTTTAAGAGAGGCATCAACCACCACCATATTCTATCAAAACAGTATATGCAATCTTCTTACCTCCAAAAGGAAAAGCTGCTTTAGAAATTATTTAGACTGATGTGGGTTTCAAACAGATGGTCACTCTTTTCATATTGAGAAAAGATGAAAATGTGAATGGATAAAATTATCTTGTTCAAATGTATAGAGGTCTAAAAACCTCATTGGCCCCTCGATAGGAAGCATGTGACGTGAGATGAAGTGCATGTGACCTATTTTCTCCCAAATCCTTTAGGTTCTTTGAAAAGAATTGTAACCAACAGTGATGTTTTTGTCATTTTGCTGACATCTTTTAAAAGCCACTGAGCAAATAACTTGCCCTTAGGCCAAGAGGCTTCAGCATATAGGAATTTCCTATGATTGGGCAGTAGGATCCAGCAGTTAGCCAAGAATGATTTCTTCCTCATTTTCAATGTTCAAATGATCAGAGGATAAACCTTCTAAATTTGAACATGTATACGAAATTGGTAGCAGGCTCACTGCAATTGTAGCTAAATCAAATGTTGCGAGTAGTGTCAAATAAAATGCCTAATTTTCCTGAATATGAACACGATCACCACCACCATCTTACTGGAAATACTTACTGATTTATCTGTATGTACGTATATTATGTATGCATTTAGTGTATGTTAAATAAATGTTAAATGTTATAAAGCACATCACAATTACATTCTCAATGAACAAATATGAAACTATTTACTCTACAAATTCAAAGGCAGACTATATATTCAATACATGATGGAGTTGTATACAGAAAGACTCTGGGGTTTCCCTGATATACATTCAGAGGACATTGTTTCACAATATGTCACAGTGTCTACTTTGGAACACCACAGCTACATTCTCAAGAGAAGAGCTTGCCCCATTTACAGAGGAGGCTGCTCACCTGCCAGGTTGAGCCTAATCCTATTGAGGGTTGACTAGGTTGTATGGGGTAGATTGAATCTAGTTGGTTCAGCTGCAAAGTAGGGAGTTTTGTGACATTCTGGAAGAGCAATAGAGGAGCATTCTTGCATTGAGGCTTGAAGCAGATTGAAGTTGTTATCCAGCAAATTTCTGGCTGTCCTAATACATAGAGGTCTAGAGAAAACCCTGTTGTTTATAGCATCAGTAATATGCATTGATTGGCAGGTGACTATTACTAATTATTTTCTTATACTTTCACAGTAGAGAGTTTTGCCTTCATAGATGTGATAGAGGAATATGGTTCAAAACTGAATAACAGAAAGTGGGAGTTATTGTACCTGATATTATGTGCATAGTGTGATTCAACTGTGTACCAATCAGTCCGGTACGGCTACTATATATCAAAACCGGGGAAAAATATTCTGCTGTTGAAAAGACAAGGCCAAAAGCTGAAGATCTCAAGGTAGAAGCTTTATATATATATCTAAAGTAAAAAATGGTGAATGAAAATATTTCATGATTCATTAAACCACTATTTCCCAAGCAAAGCAGGCTTCAGATATTTAGACTGTAACTCCCACTTATAGCATGGGCATTGCAGGGAATTGTGGGAGTTGAAGTTTACACAACTGGTTGTTGCCAAGTTTAGAAAATACTGCTGCTATAAGTATATCTTTTCTAAGACATATTTTCTCTACAATTTATTCTGAGTCCTGCAACCAATAAACTGAATACCCTAATTATTATTTTCTTTTTTCCTTCATATGGTCTTGATAGACATCTTTAAAATGGGGTCTATGAATATGTATTCATAAAGACATAAAACAGCAGCAAAAGAAATATTGTGATTAGAGAACTTCCAAAGAATTAGGGTTAGTGTTGCAATGTTTAGTACTAAAAAATCAGAGAGACTATATGTATCACAAAAAGAAGATCTGGAACACATAAGTAAATTGTGAATATTTAGAAAAGTATGCATTGCTTGACAGGACTCAAGGACTTAGTTATCAAGAATAAATTGATGCCTAACTAACCTGTTCTCATTTTTTGACTAAATGACCAGTTTACTTCCTACGGGAAATGAGGTTGATGCAGACATCAGAAAAATCATTTGCAAAGTTTCCCAGAAGATTCTAGTAGAAATGACAAGAAAAAATTGACTATTAGATGGATCCAGAGCTGGATGAATTGTTATTATTATTGATTAAACTTGTATGCCACCTGGCTCCCAGTAGCTATAGGAGGCTACAACAAAGAAACAAAAAAAATAGATAAATTGATAAAACATAAAAATATAGCAAGCACAATGAAGCAAGGTGTCTTTCTCCCTCCTGAAAGGCCTGAGTGAAAAGTTCTTCATATCTCTGCCAAAAGCAGAGTGGGTGCCATCTGGATATTGGGAGTAACCTCATTCCAGGGACAATTGCTGATACAGAGAAGGTATGCTTCTTGCGTCCTGACAGATGGCTTTGTTTCATTGAAGGAAAGTGGAACACCCCAACCCTGCAGGATCAAACTGGCTGGACAGATGCTGTGGGAGACAGACCTTCCTTCAAGGCCTTATGATATCAAAGTCTGTCTCAATTTGTAATGTTGAATGAAGCTATAGAACTTGGATGAAGGGTTA
>JANHFM010003511.1:5802-17485 GCA_032468115.1 Grayia smithii | reverse complement strand
TTGCTTCCTTGCTTCCTCCTTTCCTTCCTTCCTTCCTCCTTCCAGAATATATTCTTGTCTTTTGGCATATTTCTTGCCTATTAAAACACAAAATAAGACTTGTCCGTGGTTCCCGTCTCCTGCTGGTGACCGTTCGCGACAAACACGCTGAAGCCATTCCTTCGAGACTCTCTTTATTATTGAAAACTCTTGAGGTACAATTGACCGAACTAAAACGAACGTCAATTACAAAAAAAAAACCAAAAAAAAGGAACGGAAAAAACAGAAAACACCCCCCCCCCAACGGCTTTACAATGTTCTTGTGATATGAAAACCTACAAGCTCCGTACACCGAGCGACGCGGAGTGCAAAGGTGGTGAACTGTCGTGGTCTTTGGTGCCTAGAATTGCACACGCAGTCCAGACGCAGGCACGCAAAACTCACACCACAGAGACGGGCGCGCAAAGGCGTGCATGCTCACGCGTGCACACACACACACACACACACACACACACACACACACAAGCCAGTGGTGGGATTCGACCGGTTCGGGCAAACCGGTACCTCCGACAATCAGCTGGGAGCGAACCGGTTCGTCCCGACTTTCAGATGGGGCCCACCTGCCCGCGCTATTTTCCTACCTTGATCTTCTCAGCTGATTCACGCGGCAGAGCGGATTGCCGTGTGAATCAGCTGTGTTACTCCTCCGAAGAAACCCGGAAGTGAAGATTTGTTCAAACTGTGCGAGCGCACGCACGCACGCAAAGCGCGTGATCGCCGAACCGGTTGTTAAGCCGGGAGGATCCCACTACTGACCCCAAGCTCAGAAGGCGCCAACCCACAAAAACCTGCCCCCAATGTGTTCTTTACATTTGGCGCTCCCTTGTCCCACATTGGATAAAGGGGGCTTGTTTGGTCCCACGGGGTCCCCCTGGCCAGTATCCACGCCGAAAGACACCCCACTGATATGAAGCTCTGTGGGGAGAGTCTGTGGGTCATTGCAGACGAACCAGAAAGAAACATTTTCAATCTCCTGTTCGTACAGGTGGACGTTATCCTTGCCAAAGTGCCAACCGTCCCTGGACTGCTCCACGTAAGGACACCAAAGATGCTTTTTTTCAAGAGACAACTGGACTTTCTGTTTTTTTCTCTGAAGACATTTTGCTTCTCATCCAAGAAGCTTCTTCAGCTCTGACTGGATGGTGGGGAAGGGAAGGGTTTATCTTCCTTGGAGACAGCTGGTCATTTGCGTCCTTTTAGAGGGTCGTTGAGGCCACTTGGAGGTTTCTCTGTGTCCTCGGGGTCACCTGAGTGGGGCTAATGGGTGTGGAGCCTTCTTGGAACTGCTGAAAGGACAGTGTTGTAGACAGGAGACAAATCATGTCGTATCTCTCCCCCTCTGTTGAGGGAGGGCTGTTCTGATGGCCTCTTTGACCTCTCATCAAAACCAGTGGTCCAGAGGTGGGTTCTACTTACCTTTACTACCAGTTCTGATGATGCACGTGCTTTGCGCGTGCATCGGAGCACGTGGAGTGTGCATTCGGCACACACACACACTCCGTGCATGCACAGTAGCTTTTTGGGGGGCAAAATCCCTCAAAAAAGCGTTCTGCGCATGTGCGGAGCCCCGAGAACCGTAAGTACTGGTGCGCGGGTGGGCCCAGCTCCCGGTCGCGCAGAACCAGTTCGGTGACATCACAGAGTCGCCGCTACCACATCACGCAAACCGGACCGAACCGGGAGCAACCCACCACTGCAGTGGTCCCTTCTGTCCAAAATGTGGACTTCACTGTCTTCAAAAGAGTGGCCTTTGTCTTCGAAATGTAGATGGACTGTTGAATCTTGTCCTCTTTTGTTGTGCCACGCATTGGGGACAACATAGGAAAACAGAGGACACGGATAAACTCACCGACTCTCTAAAAAGGACACAAATAATTAGCCGTCTGCAAGGAGTATAAATCCTTCCATTCCCCACCATCCGGTCAGAGCTGAAGAAGCTGATGAGAAGCGAAACGTCTTCAAGGAAAAACCAAGCAAGTACAGTGGCCTCTTGGGGAAAAAAAAGGCACCTTTGGGACAACCATGACCTGAATGGCTGAGAATCTCCCTAGACAACAAGGACACCGCCACAACCCTTCGTATCCTAGGCCCAGCCAGACAAAAGGGAGCGCCTCTTTCTCCACCCCAGCCCACCCCAATGGCGTATCTACGGGAAACAGCAGCTACAGATGGCTCTACCTGATCGAGTGTAAACAAGGACTTCTGGAATGTTTTCAGTCTACGTGGGTTCTCCTTCCAGAGGAGACTAAAGGCGAAGAGTAAGAGTCGGGAAGGCGATACAGGACATGCTCACCGCCGTGCACCTCCCAAAGAGGTCTGCCAGGTGAGTCCAAGCTGGCAGCGACCTACCCAGCAGGGATGGCATCCCTGAGCAGTGAGACAAGCACGACAACATGCCTTGGACATGCAGGAGGGACCTCGCAGTTCTCCAGACGGTTTCCTTCGTAGCAAAACTTAGAAGATGACAATAGAAATGGGACAGCTTGCCGTGACCGATTCACCCCGGCTGACTCGCTACAGGACGACGTGACATGGCCGACTCTCCGCAGGACAGTTCCACTCAAAAGAAGGACCAAGTAGGGATTGGAACTTGTTCCATCCTTGAGGATTTCAGTCTTGAGAAGGTTCCAACCCTTAAGCAAGACAAGGCCTGCTGCAATTCAGTGAGTCCCTCTCTTGAGTTACCCTGTGTTGAATTAACAGATTAACCAGAGTTGAAAGGGACCTTGGAGGTCTTCTAGTCCAACCCACTGCTCAAGCAGGAGATTCTATATCATTTGGGCTGCTATCCAATCTCTTCTTAAACACCTCCAGTGATGGGAGTATCTGCAACTTCTGGAAGCAATTCATCCCTCTGATTAGTTAGTTACAGAATAGAGCTGGAAGGGTCCACAGAGGTCTTCTAGTCCAACCCCCTGCTCAAGCAGGAGTCCCTATAACACTCCAGACAAGTGGCTGTCCAGTCCCATCTTAAAAACTTCCAGTGATGGAGCACTCACCACTTCTGGTGGCAAGCCGTTCCACTGGTAAATTGTTCTTTACTATTAGGAAGTTTCTCCTTAATTCTAGGTTGCTTCTCTTCTCGAATTAGTTTCCATCCGTTGGCCTGCAGTGAGTTTTCCCACGGTGATTTCCCCATTGACAGTTGTCCTCACGGTAATTCGACCGTGGCGAGTCAGCCAGAGTAAGATAGACGGGGTGAATTAGCCACGGCAAACTGTCCTAGACCTGTGATGGCGAACTTATGGCACACGTGCCAGAAGTGGCACACAGAGCCATCTCTCTGGGCATGCCAGCCGTCGCCTGTTGCTCGCCGTGGTTCCGGCGTGCATGCTGTTCTTCACACGCGTGGGAGTGCTGGAAACCAGAAGAGCAGCTCCCTGGCGCGCATGTGTGCACTGAGAAGCGGAGCTTCTGGTTTCCGGTGCACGCATGCGAGCTAACCAGCTGGTGTTCATGCGTGCATGTATGGCAGAAACCAGAAAACCAGGTGACCAGCGTGAATGCACACACTGGAAACCGGAAGGTCAGCTTCCTGGTGCATACATGCGTGCCAGGAGGCTGCTTTTCTAGCTTCCAGTGCTGTCCCCACACACAAAGATCAGCCTGCGCGCTGTAACCAGGAAGAGCAACAGGCGACGGCTGTGTGCCACTTCTGGCAAGCGTGCCCAAAAGGCTTGCCAACACTGTCCGAGACCCATGAGAAGATTGCTTCCCTTCCTTCCCTCTGTCTGGAGACCGCGATCCAACGCCGCTGTGTGCCTCCTGTCCTTTCCCTCCCCCCCCCTTGTAACCGCCCTTCCCGACAGCACCAGGATACTACAAGAGAAAAGCATTTTACAGCACGCAAGGATCAAGATTGACAGTGGAGCTCGCTACGAGAGGAGGAAAAAAAGAGACCAGAGAGAATTCGGAAAAAAAAAAAAAAAAAAAAAAGTTCCAGACAGCTACTCTACCCTAAAATTCGGTAACTTGACTGGATCAGAAAGCAACATTAGGTCACATCAATGTTTGGCTGGCATGGGCGAGCGCCCACGCGGGAACGTACATCACAAACTATGGTTTCCGAGGATGGCTGGATCACGATACAGAAGATCAGGTATAGGTGGGTTTATTCGAAGGACTTGTTGACCCTGATCGCATTTAGGCACAAGGAGGGAGAATTAGACGCTCCGCTATCAGATGATTTTGTGGAAAGCTTCCTCGGGATATAAGTGGACAGGAATAAAAGCCGGGATATCTTGCACTTCTTCTGTGGCTCGCGGCATGAGCCAACGTACAGCCAAAGACCCCCACCCAAAAGCCACTGGACCATCAGCTCCAAGACACTTCGAAAAGCAAGGAAACTTTTCTGGAGCTTCCAACACTCGGGGTGGGGGTATAGTTCAAAGGAACGAGCCTCTCGTCTTGTCTGTGAACCGTTATCTGAGATATAAAAACAATTTTTGCTGGATTCCAGGAGAAGGTTGTCTTCTGCGGCAGGGTTAATTTAAGAATACACGCTGTATTCTTCAGAATACCGTATTTCTCAGACTATAAGACGCACCGGATTATAAAACGCACCGAGATTTACGGGAAGAAAACAAGAACAACAAAAAAAAATAGTTTTCGCCCTCCCCACCCCCTGGCCCAGTGGTGGGATTCAAAGAATTTAACAACCTGTTCTCTGCCCTAATGACTGGCTGGGTGGGCATAACCAGGGGGTTTGACAGGCAGCACTTGGCCTACTGCACCCCTTTGGGAACAAAAACAAGCCGCAGGTGGGCGAGCCTCCTCCCCCCGCAGCCCGTTTTGGGCCTAGTAGGCCATCCTGCAGTCTCCTGGGAGGAAACACGGGCCACAGAGAGGCCACACCCCTCCACAACCCGTTTTGGGCCTACTAGGCCATCCTGCAGCCTCCTGGGAGCAAAAACGGGCTGCGGGGAGGCCACACACCCCCACCTGTTTTGGGCCTAGTAGGCTTCCCTGCACTTACCTGAGAGCCAAAACGAGGAACGTGAGGACTTCTGGGAGGGACAGGGAGGGGAGGGGCCAGCTAGCAATTTAACAACCAGTTCGGCCGAAGTGGTGCGAACCGGTTGAATCCCACCACTGCCCCGGCCCTCAGAAGCACTTCGCAGGCCAAAAACAGGCCCATTTTTGGCCTCACGTCCCGTTTTCTCCAGAAACACACCCATTTTTTGGCCTGCAGAGTGCTTCCGGGGGCCAGGGAGGGTGAAAACACGACACAGGGAGGGTTCGGGAGTCAAAAAAAACCAGGCCCATATTCAGCCTATAAGACACACCGAAATTTTCGCCCACTTTTGGGAGGGGGGAAGTGGATCTTATACTCTGGAAAATACGATAATTCATGCTCCTTGAGAATTGCACTATGCCCGTAAATCTGACTCTGAAAGGAAACAGATCCTGCTCCATTCCTGGTTGTTTTTACAAACGAGTTTACAAAGCAGAGAGGTAAGTATAGTAAGAGGGATTTCGACGGCCTCGCACAGTGGCAGAATCCTTGCCGAAGTATTGTTTTAAAGCGGGGACCCGTGAGTTGTTTGCTAGAACGCACGGACCTGCCTCGTTCCGGTAAATGGCAGGTGTTCCTCGACTTACGGCCACAACTGAGCCCCAAATCTCTTGTTGCTAAGTAAGACGATTGTTAAGTGGGGTTTTGCCCCATCGAAGGTTGCAAAAGGGGATCATGGGACCCCCGGGACGCTGCAATCGTTATAAATAGGAGTTAGTTGCCACGGGTCAATGCTTCAACGGTCCTATGTTTAAAACACGGCCATGTCACTTTTTTCAGTGACGTCGTAACTTTGAATGGTCACTAAACGAACTCTTGTAAACTGAGGACTGCCTTACACTCACATTCGTTTTAATAAAATAAGATTTTAGGGCTATTTCTCTTCTTTTTTTTTTTTGAGGATGTTTTTCCCATACTTCCTACCCTCATTTCTACCACTGGCCTTGAATGGCCAAACCAAGAATGCAAGTTAAGAATGAGACGGCAAAGGGCCTCTTACTATACTTTAACCAGCTTTGATACTCCGTAATGATGGCTAGTATTATTCTCGTTTTTTCGTTTTCTCGTTTTTTTTGTTTTTTAAAAAAGATAACCCTTCAGCGGGTGAAAACCGCAAGGGTTTCCGAAATCTTAGCAGGGAAATTGGCAAAGTAAGGGTGTTACCTGAGCCGGGGGATTATGGGAAATCAAAACCTGGTTAGTATTAGGGACATTTTAGTTTGGCTCAGTGCAAAAATCACGCTTATGGCCACAGGCACTGGTATAACGCCCCAATGACAAAAAGATATGTCATCACACAAGCTCCACCTTCTTGTCCTGGCATTGTTACAGGTAGTCCTCGACTTACGACCACAATTGAGCCCAAATTTTATGTTGCTAAGCAAGACAACGGTGAAATGAGTTTTGCCCCCTTTTGCAACTTTCCTCACCACCGTTGTTAAGTGAATCACTGCGGTTGGGAAGTCAGTCACACGGTCATTAAGTGAATCTGGCAACTTCCCTGTTGAGTTTGCTGGTCAGAAGGTCACAAAAAGGGGATCATGTGACCCCCCCGGGACACTGCAACTGTCATAAATACAAGTCAGTTGCCAATTTTGATCACGTGACCATGGGGATGCTAAAAAGGTCGTAAGTGTGAAAAATGGTCCTTAAGTCACGTTTTTCAGTGCCGTCATAACTTTGAACGATCACTAAACGAACTGTTGTAAGTCGAGGACTAGCTATATCAGGGAAATTTAATGCAAGTTTTTTTTTTCTTCGCCCTCCGTTATGGAGGACAAAGATGGCAGAGAAGGGTAGTTTAGGGATGGGGCAAATAAAGTCCATATTCCCCTCCCTCTTGGGCGCGGAACCAGAGTTTCTATCGTTACGCGCACTCTCACAATACATCTTGAGGTGGATATTGCAGAATTGTGGGGCGAGAAGAGTGGAGAGAGAGAGGTTACTACGTCGATTATCTGGTTGTTAAAAAATATTCCTAAAGGCAGGAAAAAGGCAGGAGGGGGGCCCACGAAAAACACTCCTTTCGGAGCATCCGCTAAAGTTAACACGGAGGCCGCTTTGGTGCGGTTGAAAACGGACACACCGGAAATCATCTTTGCTCAGGATTCGGGCTTCTCTCTGCTAGACCAGACTCCTAAGATGGTTGCGAACACTGAGTTCGGTGTTCGACTTGACGTGTAGGCAGACGGCCCCCTCGGGGAAGGTCGCGACACACTTGTGAGCCAGCGTTACAAAGCCGATGATGGACAAGTCGGCGTTTCCTTCCCCCGAGGGAGTTTGCTTTCTGAAGAAACCAACTTTGAGTCTGGTGGCTTCTGTTCCTCTTCGTAGGATCTCCACGTAGGAACAATTCCTAGTTCCTCTCCAGCAGACCTCTGTCAGTCCCGGACCTCTGTTCTCGGGATTGCGCTGAGTGTCTCTTTCCTTACCCTCCAGCTCAGCCCCCAAGGCCTGCCCAAGAAGGGACTGGTAGCCCTGTGTTGACCCTGGTTTCACATGTGAGATGGCAGCTTCGGTTTCCCAGTGTTGACCTCTGGACTGAATGCTACGGAACCCTTACGGGATGAGGCGGTGCTGTGTTGCGGGACGGAGGCAGGTGACTGGGGGGTGGTGGCCCCACTCACTGACCGGCTGGGCCCTGAAGGGGCCTGCTGGGAGGAACCAGGCTGCCCGGTGGTTCCCGTGCTTGGTTTCCCTAGCAGACCGGGAACAGACGGGGAGGAACGGTACGTGACATTCCTGGCTGATTTCCGCGCCTGCTGGGAAGACCCCATGTCCGAGGGTTGGGTGAGCCGGTTTGGCAAGGAAGGCTGAGACGCTGAAAGCGGCCGGATGTCCTGCGTAAGACGTCCCACCGAAAGGCCCTGCGAGCTCCGATGTTTGACCATCTGCTGAGGCTGCAAGAACAGGGAAATATGGGACCCTGTAGCCCGAGAGAGACTGTAATGCAGAGTTCGTCCTGGTGGAACGGATCCGCTGTGTGCTGCCTGCTGCAAAAGAGATGTGGAGACCGACGTACCCCGAGTTTCGGATAGCTGAGGCTGGTTCATCCCAGGGATGAGGTCCCCCTTCTGAACGGGCCGTGAAAGGGCTTGTCCTTTGCCCATCGTACTTTCCAAGGGGAACATGCACTGAACCACTGGAGAACACGGTGAGCCAGCTGCAGGCGTCTGAAGGTGGGACTGCGCCCCCGAGGCAGGCGAGCTGACGGAGGACGGCCGGGAGCCCCCCAGGCTGGGTTGGGAGCGGCGGGGATGGCGCAGGAGAGCAGCTGAGTCAGGGGAGAGAGGGCTGGAGATGGACGAAGGGGGAAGGAAGATGTGTGTCGCCAGACTTTGCTGGTGGGTCAATGCAATGGCCACGCTGGTGGTGGCGGCAGCAGTCTGCAGAGGCGCATGGACAAGGGGTTCCCAGATAAGTGGTTTACCACTCAGTTCCCGACCGGCAGACATGGGCTGGAGGTCCTGGATGTTGTGTGCCATGTCTTGGTCGTGTTTGACGATCTGCTGAATGATCTCGTTGTTGACTGTGCTGGAACTGTGCTCCGCTCTCTTCCGCAACAGGATAGAGTTCTTCTTCCCTGCAGGTGGAAGTAAAACAGGGTCAGAGACCACACCAAAGTACGGGCACAACCTGGAGAGTTGCTTGATATGGAGGTGAACCACATTGGGATGAGGAGGAGGAGGAGGAGTGTCAACTCACAAAGCATCCCTGGCCTGGTCTCGAGTTGCCATAGGCCAGGGGGGATGGGAAACCAGTGAAACAGCATGGCAGCTAAAGACAGATGCACATTCCATGCTTATCTCTCTCAAGGCTGTATCCCAGGGTTACCCACCACAGCCAGAGGGGAGTGACCTCTACATGTGATCTGCATGTGGGCGGACCCGCCTGGAGATGGATAGAGGAGCGGTGTCTCGGTTCCTAAGACCATCGGAAATATGCATTTTCCGATGGTCTTAGGCGACCCCTGTGAAAGGGTCATTTGACTCCCAAAGTGGGTCGTGACCCACAGGTTGAGAACCACTGATCTATTGAAAGACACCTCCTCCCCCGAGGTCTCCTTCAGTGGCTTTCATTCGTTAGGACTTCATGGATTGTTTGGATGAGTCTCATAGAGCCCAGCAAGACAGCCTTGTAAGTACTCCATCCTCCCCTCACCTATCCGGTCCAACCTATCCATAGCAACAGTTTCAAAGGCTCGCCGCATCATTGGGTATTCTTCTAGGACTTCGTTGAAGTTGTCCACGGAAAGGGAGTAGAGGCGGCAGTAGGTGTTGGCTCGGACACTGGCCGTACGCCGGCCTCGGGTCAGAAGGCAGATCTCTACGGGGGCAAAAGGAGGAGGAGAAGAAGAAGAAGATGATGATGGAGACTACTCCCCTTTAACCTCAGCTTAATAGCAATAGCACTTAGACTTATATACCGCTTCATAGTGCTTTTACAGCCCTCTCTAACTGGTTTACAGAGTTTAGCATATTTATTGTTTCCATAAATCAATCAAAGTGGTGGACATACCTAATACTCCTTCCTCCACCCTAATTTCCCCACAATGACAATTCTGTGAGGTGGGATGTGGCCCAGAGTCACCCATCTGGCTTTGATGCATATAGGACTAGAACGCACCATCTCCTGGGGATTGGCTCACCTAGCTGGCTTTCATGCCCAAGGCAGAACTAGAATGTAATGTCTCCTAGTGATTGGCCCAAATTCACCTAGCTGGCTTTCGTGCTTAAAGGGGGACTAGAACTTCCCATCTCCTGGTGAATGGCCCAAAGTCACTTTCTTGCCCAAGGCAGAACTACAATTCACTGTCTCCTAGTGATTGGCCCAAAGTCACCCAACTTTTTCATGCCTAAGGTGAGAACTATAACTCACCATCTCCTGAGGATTGGCCCAAAGTCACCCACGTTTTTCATGCCTAAAGTGAGACTAGAACTCCCCATCTTCTGGTGAATGGCCCAAGGTCACCTAACTGGCTTTCGTGCCCAAGGCAGAACTACAATTAACTCCTAGTGATTGCCCCAATCTCTCTCTCTCTCTCTCTCTCCCTCCCTCCCTCCCCCCCCCCCGAGAAAAACTTACCCCCAAAATAAGATCCGTCCGAAAGCTTCATTTCCTTAGAGCCCCGGGTCAGGATGCTCACCACACCATGTTGTATGAAATACATCTTTTTCCCCACTGTTCCCTCTCGGATGATGAAGTCTCCTGGCTGGAAAACCTCGAAGCGTAACTTGGTCAGCATTGCCGTCACAAAGTTGGGATCGGCATTGGCAAAGAGGGGCATGTTATCCACCAGATTCCGGCAGTTGAAATTGATGATCTCCTGAAGAGGGGAAGGAATCCGAAGGAGAAGAAAAAACAAAAACAAAACAGGAATTGACAAGAGGAGAAAAGGCTTTCGACAGGGGCGAGTGGATGCTATAAACTCCACCAAAATACACCTCAACTTACAACAGTTTGTTTAGTGACCATTCGAAATGACAACGGCACTGGGAAAAAAAGTGACTTTCTGCTTAACGACCATTGCAGCATCCCCGTGGTCACGTGATCGGCCCAAACAGACAGATAGTTACGACGGTTACAGTGTCCCGGGGTTTTTTGCAACAACATCAACAGGGAAGCCAGATTCAATTAACACAACTGTGTTCCTAACCTAACAACTTGCAAGGATTCACTTAACAACCAGGGCCAGAAAGGCCTTAAAACGGGGCAAAACTCGCTGGACAACAGTTCGCTTAGCAAACAGAAATGTTGAGCTCAATTGCGGTTCTAAGTCGAGGACTTCCATTAGCCTTAATTCTAACTTTATTGGAGTGGTTACAAGAAGCGTCACTGCCTCTCCTTTGTGGCTTTTACCTCTTTAAGGGGTTCGCTCAATTCTTCCAGAATATTCTCTTCGTCAAACATTTTGCCCTGGTATCGGTGTTCGTAATATTCGTGGATCCGTTGACGTGTGTCTCCCGGTAATTTATGGAAGGACATATATTGTTCCACTTGCTTATACTAAAAGACGGAGGAACAGAAATATTTTAAGTTCAGCCGGAAAAAAAATGAAGAAATAATTAAGAAGATACTAGACAAGAGTGTGCAGAAATAGGACAGACTGACATTCAAAATGAAACAGAAAGAAGATATAGAGTATTATCAAACATGGAATCTATTTTATCCATGGTTGGAAAAAAACAGGTGGAGATTAAGAACGTAATATGTATTGTTAAGCAAATTAAATACCCAGATAACACAATGTGTATTAAGCACTAAGAAATGGAATTAATAAAAGAAGTAATTAAAAATACATATATTTTAAATTCAACCAAGAGAAATATCTCCCCAAAGTAGATCCATCTCTCTACTTATCTATCCTTCAGTGATCGTCTCTCTTCTCTGTTCTCTCTCTTCCTCCAATGGAGACTTGGGGAGGGGGTGTCTCTGAGTCACCCCCCCCAGATGAGACAATTTGAGGGGGCGGATCTCCCCTTTTTCCCTGCCCCATTAAATTTGGGGCTACCCAAATTTACATTGTCAGTGCCAGCTTAAGTTTCTAGTCCTCTTATTTATTTATTTATTTATTTATTTATTTATTTATTTATCATATTTATATGCCGCCCATCTCCCGGAGGACTCTGG
>JANHFM010003510.1:40667-50672 GCA_032468115.1 Grayia smithii | reverse complement strand
TAAAAATTTGGTTTTTTGTAAAACTTTTTAATAAAAAAAATAATAATAATTTGTCCATAAAAAGGAAGACTGGTCATATAGAACTATTGAACAGTACAATTATGTAACTTATAGAACAGAGAAAAACAAAAACTTTACTATGCTTTACATAGCATAAGGAAAAATATCACTAATTTCACATAAGCATGTTAAGCAATAAATCAATGGCTTTTATAATTGGGCTTGCTAATACGCTAAATCTTAAACATGTTTTATATGCCCCAATAATTGGTTTATATATCATACTAACCAAGCAAATGAAAGTATGTTGTATGAAGCCAGGCAATAGGTGCCTTCAGAGAGCACCCATGCTATCATTCAGGAGCCATTGTGAGCTATTCTGCTTGGCTTCCTAAACTAAATATTTGAAGAGAAGCAAAAAAGACAGTAAAAGCAGTGGGAAAACACAGGTAGGTTCCAAACAAAAGATAAAGATATCAGGATCCTTTCAGCCCTTATAAATTTCTATGATTGATTGGAGGCAAGAAAACTGCACAGTAAAAGCTTTTTAGGAAGTGCCCTTAAGCATTCCACACAATAATAAATGTCCTCGCTCTTGTTCTCATGTATTGTTAAAATGTATTGGCTTTATTCTAGTTCAACAGCTGTTTTTAATTTGAATTCTGTATTTTGCCTTGAGTACAGAGTTGATAGTGTTCTATAAATACAGCAAATAAAAAATTCAGAAGATTCAATAGTAAAATGCCTTTGTTCTCTAGCCTGGGAGCATTTTCTGTTGACCAGCTTTTCCATTCAACATTTTTGAATTCTCTTGAAAACGCAGCGGTAATTGATGTAGACAGTTTTGACTGTTTTCATATCTATTCAGACATGAGGATGCTATATGCCTGGACATGTTTATCACTTTGCAAGTCTTGAGGTCACACAGAAGAATTGCCAGCCAATCAGCAGTGTCTTGAACAATTGCTGAGATTGATCAACCAATCCGTGTCCACTTGTCTTCCAGCAACTGAGTGATTTATCCCATCTACTTGCTGTTAGATTTAAATCTTGCCTTTTGTTCAGAATCTCAAGGCAGACTAAATTGAGCCCCTCCAATTACTGTACTTGTCTGGTAAACAGGTCTGAGAGTGATTGGCCTGAATTCACTATGGGAACTTTTATGGTTTAGAGTGGAGTTGTCTGGGTCTCCCCTGAGGAACATCTCAAGTCTACACCTTGCTGGCTTTTATCCTCTCTATGTAGATCTCTGCCTAAAAATGCACTTATTTCCCTTTTTTCAGAACAATAAAATCATCCGTTGCTGGCATTTTGTTGCATGGTTTTGAAATGGCAAATTTACCTAGTTTTCTGGACTTCTAAAGCTCTGCTATTGGTAGTTCTGCACTTAGTATTTTTTTTTAAATTCACCAAGCAGGGGTTGCAATGGCTCAGTGGTTAAAGACACTGAGCTTGTCAACTGACACCCCAGGTTCGAGACCCAAGTGCCACACGATGGGGTGATTTCCTGTTACTGGCCGCAGCTCCTATCCACTGAGCAGTTGGAAAGCATGCAAATGTGAATAGATAAATAGGTACCACTTCTGTGGGAAGAAAACAGTGTCCCCTTTGCCTTGGCATATAGTTATAGTGGCCATGTGACAGCGGAAATGCCTTTGGACAATGCTAGCTGCCTCATCTAAGAAGCAGAGATGGGCACCATCCTGCAGAGTCGGAAACGACTGGACAGAAGAAACCTTTATCTTTACTTTTATTCACTGAGAAAACCCACTGCTGCAAAATCACAGGACACAGGAGGCAGAAAAATCAGAAATCTCCTTCCATGAGCATATGCTTCACCCCATCAAGCACAAGGCTTGATTCCTTGCTATATCTAGAAACAACCTTGGAATGCTGTTTTCAAATCCATGCACATATTGCCAGTACCCTGGGGTTATACAGAAAATACTTGCAGTTAGAAGCCCCAGTTATGACATGTGATCACTTCATCCTGGCCCACTGTTGAGTTGGAACCTTTTAAAACAAATTTGATAGATTTATACTGCACAAATCTAGCTGATTCCAAAATTGTCATATAGGTTCTTTTAAAGGATCCTTAGAATTATTTTTGGGAAGAACATTCTCTGTCAGCAATTTTTATTTCCACCCCCCCCCCCCAGCAGGATTTAGTTGTACTGTACAGGTTTTCTGGAAAGAGAATTAATCTGGTTAAATCCATGATTTTGTGCCCTTTGTGAAATGTTTTCTATATCCCAATAAAATCCACAAGCAGCGGTCTCCACAGAATATGGTCAAAAAAAAGTCAAGATGGATGGTATGATGGTATGATTGAAGGCTTGCCTCTTTGGGATGTATGTGCAAAGTGCATAAAAAATAGGCAAAGTTTTGAAGAAAAAAACCAACCTAGAACTAAGGAAAAAATTCCTGACAGTGAGAGCAATTAATCAGTGGAACAACCTTTCTCCAGAAGTTGTGGGTGCTCTAACACTACAGGTTTTTAAGAGATTTGGACAACTGTTTGTCTGGAATCTTAGGGTTTCCTTCTTGAGCAGGGGGGTTGGACTAGAAGACCTCCAAGGTCCCATCCAAATCTGTTATTTACTTCTGATTAAACATTCTGACCATCATCTTGGCTTTTACTCCTTTGGCTCCCTGCAGACACCCTGGGGAATGTTGGAATAGCACAGTTTCCACAGTAGCCAAGTTTTAAGGGCCACAGTTATTTGCATTCATAAAGCATAGCATAAATTCTTGCAGTGGCAGATAAGGCTGGGTTGACTGTACAAGCCTGAATGCATGAATGATGTAACACAGATGGTTTGCATAGCACATCAAGGCAAAATGCTTGATTTATGTGCACTGCTATTTTACCCACTGAAGTATGCAACTCTCTAGCCAAAGTCTTATGCTTAACGCTAATTATCTTTATGTATCAGATAAAGTGAAGGACAGTTTACAAAAAATGGAGGTCATGTAATACTTTTGTTTCCTCTGTTTTCATGAAAATAAAGGAAAGTGTCAATACAAAATAACAAGCCAACAGATTAAAAAAAAACACTACTGGTAATTGGAAAATGCATATAGACAATCATGAGGAGATTTAATTACTGCAAATATCTATATTCAATATGCCCAAAGCAATATTTGTACAGATATGACAATATATTAGAGTATACATTAATAATATACTTTACAAATGTGGTTAACCCTCATTGAAATTGTTACTCATTTTAGAATTTTGAGGTTCTTTGTTAATTTTCTAGCTAGAACAAACTTATAAATACCGCTGATCTAACATAATATACTTGAATTTTCTAGAAATCAACTTAATTAATTGTGTTGTTTTGAATTATTGTTATGCATTAGGAAATATAAATAATAAATTGAAAAGATTAATGATCAATTTATAATTTTTCCATTTTTTCCAGAATTTTTTAACTGAAACCACTGAGTACCGTACTTTTCAGAGTATAAGACACATTTTTCCCTCCCTAAAAGAGGGTGAAAATTTGGGTGCATCTTATACATTGAATGTAGCCCCGCCCACTGGCCAGCCCCCATCCTTCAGCCATTTTCAGCCTCTGTGCGTGGCATTTTCGGCCTCTGTTTTAGATCTGTTCCAGCAGGGGTGAAATCCAAATTTTCTTACTACCAGTTCTGTGGGCATGGCTTGGTGGGCATGGTGTGGCTTGGTGGGCATGACAGGGGAAGGATATTGCAAAATCCCCATTCTCACCCCACCCCTGCCAGTTTTCCTAACTACTCAAAATTTCCGCTACCGGTTCTCCAGAACCTGTCAGAACCTGCTGGATTTCACCCCTGTGTTCCAGGCTGCGGGGATTGCCACAGCCATGGAGTCACCCAGCTAGCATCAACCTCTCATCCCAGACCATTTTTTTAAAATCCTGGAAGCAAAATGATGCAATCTATGAGCACAAAGGCTTCATTGGGTAAAATCTGTTACAGTTATAATCCTTCAAAGAGAGCTTGCAGCAGCTGTTATCTTTACACCTCTTTTTCCCAAATGTGCTGGTATGGTTTGGCACAGGATACATTTGTCTTACACCCAGGGATATGATGATGCAATGTCTACATACTGTACAGAGATTGCACCCAGGCAGGTTTTATGCTGTCTTGGTGTTGCAAAGACAGCTGATCCTGGAGGCAACTACTCCCTTTGCAACTGTTCTCCCAAAGTCTGCTGATGTGATTTGGGGTTAATAAAGCATTCCCGTGCTTATTTTAACTAAGGCTTTACTGAACTGAGAAGAAAGATTTTTCAGCTTTTTCACTCTCCCGAAAATTATTGCAAAAACATTTTTACAGAGAAAATTGGAGAAGCTGCAATTATGTCTTTCCCCTCTAGTCAGTATTTTTGAAAAGTGCAGTGTTAAAGTCTTCTCAGAGAGCAGTTAATATTCAAAACTAACCAGTTAAAATATAACAAATCAATACATCTAATGAATAAATAAATCTAATAAATAAATAGTAAGAGAACACCATTCCATACACAGGTCTCTTAATATCAGAAATACTAAGGAATTCTTTTTATTAGATTCAGGTTTCTTTGCCCAAACCCAAAGATGTTTGTTTAAAAGCACTCTAATCATTCAAAAAGTGCTGCTTGCCACAAAAGGGAATAAAACATTAACCAGCATTCTGGGTTAAACATGAAGGGTATTGAGAGCGTCAATTAACAGAAGGTTGACAAAACCTCTTGAAGAGTTGAGAATATTTCAGGTAGGACAGAAATAGGACAGTATGGCTGATAAAGCAACAGGATTATAAGGAATATTTATTGAATCCTTCAGTGCTCAACAACCTTAATTATCTTACATTGGAAACATATAGCAGGAATTTGAAGTGCATAGATTTGAAACCAAAGACAGGATTTGCCTCATTTAAATCTCTGAAATGACCTCATGTTAAACTTGCTATGTGATCAAATGATATTATTGGTCTCCGTACATCTAGATTTGAAATTGAGATGCCCTCAAGTGTTGTCAGATATGATAACCACCACCTTATCTAATTCTTATAACTTCCTTTATAGAGACTACAAGAGTAGAATTTGTGAAGACAAAATTATCCAGGGATCTATTCCTAAATCAGAAACTAAAAAGATGAGTCATATGGATAGCAGGTAAATTTCCGTTGCTTGGATAGTCTTCGGATTGCTCTTGGTTGAAAATGATAATATATTTCTTATTCTTTTCCAGTACTGTATGGAATATATAATAATGGTTAGGGGGATTTTAGGCCCTTTATTTGAATTCCTTCTTCTTTCTCTGTATTTTAGTCAGATCTTCACATTTTGCTGTTTCTAGTTATTTTAAATCAGTTCTGTGGAATGAAACAACTTATTACTTATCAGGTATGAGTAAACATTTATTGTTCTGTTCTTGTTGAGCTAAATTGTTTCTTTTTTCTGGTCCATTCTGATTATAAATTTATCTTATGCATTTTAACTTTAACTTTCCAGTAACTGCTGTTGTCATCATTTTTAGTAAAATGATTTAACAATCAAACAATAATATAATACAAATATAATTACTACCGTTAATTAGTTAATCACTAAATAGTTAATCATAATTGAGAGTTTTGTTCTTGTTATATTTTCTGATATGTGAAGTTAGAAATTAAATTCAGTGAGTCAGAGAATTATTCTCACTAGCATAGACTGATTTTTATACCAAGTGTTCAGATGTACTTAATTTCCAATTTTGAATCTTTCTAGAAAAGGGCTGTGTTACTTCAGTAATTCCTTGTGTGTCCAATCACACTTGGCCAATAAAGAATTCTATTCTATTCTGTTCTGTTCTGTTCTGTTCTGTTCTGTTCTGTTCTGTTCTATTCTATTCTATTCTAGTTGATTCTCTAAATAGGACTGAAGTACCAAATCTACTAAAACCTTTTTTTAGCATTGTGACAAATGATAGTGGTCTGATTAAAAGAAATATGCTTCTGATGTTATCCATATTTGCCTTACATTCCAATTTAAAAATCAGCTAGCTGAGAATCTCAAACATGCATAAGACTGATTAAATGAGGTATTCTAACTGGATTAGTTTTTTTAAAAAAAATAGAGCATATAATGAGTCCAATGGGTTTTAACAGGAGAAATAGATGAAAATAATAGAAAGGAATTTAATGAGAATGTAGACAAATAAACAATTATGGCATGAAACACCTTATTTGAGAGTCTTTCCTATGACTCAGTTAAAGTACTATCCATTCATTCTTAAGTCATTCTTAAACTATATTGACATAACATTTTGGGTTCCCACTGACAATTTTTATCCTGCCTCTATAGCTTCTGTTCTGGCTTGCCACCAAATGAATGAGTGTCTATGGAGATTCTCAGTCATCCAGGTCATGATTATCCCAAAGGTGCTTTTTCAAGAGGCAACTGGACTTTCTGGTTTTTTGTTTGAAGACATTTGGCTTCTCATCTAAGAAGCTTCTTCAGCTCTGACTGGATGGTGGGGAATGGAAGGATTTATACTCCTTGCTGGTCATTTGCATTCTTTTAGTGTTAAGGCCACCTGGAGTTTTAGCTGTGTCACCAGGGCTACCCGAGGAGTGCAAATGGGTGTGGAGCCTTCTTGAAACTGTTGAAAGGCCTATTTGTAGACTGGAGATAGATGATGTTGTATCCCTCCCCCTTTGTTGAGAGGGGGCTGTTCAATTTCAATTTTTTTGACATAGATGACTTCTTTTTGTCTTTCAAACCAGTGGTCCTCTCTGTCTAAAACATGGACTTTGCTATCTTCAAAAGAGCGGCCTTTGTCTTTTAAATGCAGATGGACTACTGAATCTAATCCTGATGGGTTTGTTCTCCTATGTTGTGCCGTGTGTTTATGAAGTGGTTGTTTTTCCCCCCCAATGTACAGATCTGCATATGGCTCACTGCATTGTACTGAATATACTATATTGCTCAGTTTGTGCCTGGGTGTTTTATCCTTGGGGTAGAGACCTCTTCTTTTCCCTTTGTTTGCACAGAGCAACACAACTTGAGTCATCTTTACTTGCTTCTCCTTGCCTGCTCAGTACTTGATCCGTCGGGTGGGTTATGAGCTGTCAAAAAATCAGAAAGCCCTTTCCAGTTTATTGTATAACTCCCTTATCCAATGGAACAGCTGCATATTTGGGGAAGGAGGGATGACAATAGAATATTAGAGCTAATTAAGATGCTGTGTTGGATTTATTTCTTTTGCCCTGTTAAGTACAGTGCTTAAGATTAATATTATTTAATATTTATAAGGGCAGTATTTCCACAGAATCTTTTCAGTTCACTGAATCATACATATTAGTGGAACAAAATATTCTGAAGCTTACTTGGAATGCTGAATGAAGAACATCCTTAGTTCAGCACAGATCAAAGCCAATGTAAAATCCAACATACTGTATGAATATAGAAAGAGACAGAGAGGCATTGGGAGTCAGGCAGCATTAAGTGTAACAAACTATTACGCTGATGGATACATTTCCTAGTAATATATTTCAACAACTTGCTTAGGAGCAGAATTTGATCCTACCAAAACAAAACACATTAGAAAGTACCTTATGCTACCTTATGTAAACCTCATAGAAGTAAGGCTTGGGGAATTTTTCTCTAGGATTGTGGTGACCCTCTTGATTTTAATTAATGAAAGCCAAGTTCAGACTCAAATAGCTTCTTGCTAGTTTAAACATGAAAAAGCAGTGCGACTGATAAAATGCAGCTCAAGGAAGGAGAAACAACACAAAGTCCAGCATTTTTTTCTTTCAAGCAGTACTGGTATAAGGCAAAGCAATATATTTCTTTTAACCTTGATTAAAGAAGATATATAGACTATAGAATTTTACTGTTGATTGAAATTCTTTTTATTGTTTTTAGAAATCTTTATGTTTTAATATTTTACAGCTTTTAATGTTGTAAACCAGCTACAGTCACCTTGAGGCAAATAAATAAATAAAGATAGATACCGGTAGATAGATAGAATTTGTTTCTGTTAGCAGGTGGGAGTTTAAATAGTGCAATTCTACATGTTTATTTAACAGTAAATTAATTAATTACTAAATTAAATAAACTTGTCTAGTAGTGTGATTAGGATTATAAATGATTTTTCTATGTATATGTGTTGCCACAAAGGATTTTCCTAATTATAAAATTATTTAAGTAATACAATTAAACATGCTTTTGTTTTATTTATTCTTTTCAGAAAATATTTTTCTTTTTTAAATAACTGGGTGGAATATATATTTGGAACGGGTTAGAATAAATATTCTCATGATTCTCACTACAGGTAGTCCTCAGTTTCTGACCACATTTGGAATTAAAAGCCCTCTTCATTCCATATCTCATCCCTTATCAATAAGCAAATTGCAAAAATACATCATTCAGTCCTTATCAGCAAAGTCTATTAAGAGCAACTAGAACTATTAGCATACATATTTTAATCTTAATCAAAAAAATCAATTTTATAATCCAAATATATCACTTTCTCTAAAAAATAAAGCAAAGACATCTCTCACAATCAGATCTTTAAAGTCTGGTCATTCAGTCCTGGTCAAAGGAAATCCCACTAATAACTGCCATAAACCACAACATACACATTTTTATCCCAATCAGATTCACTTTACAAAACTTTAGTTTTATTTTTAAAAAGCTTGATCTTTAGTGCCATCAAGTAGTGTCCCACATGTTGATTTCTTATCATGTACTCTTTGTGTCTTTTCAGGAATAGCTTGGATAATTCCTCTTTATCTCTTCCCACAAAGTATCCTTGGTTTCACACATTCCTTTTATAAATCCAAGATGAAAAGGCTTTCCAAGTCACTCTCCTTGATTTATTATTTGTATGTCCCGTTTAATTATTAAGACATCAACGTGTTTCATTTGTAAATTCATTTTGGCATTCTTTTTCATATTATACTCTGGTGGTTTTAAATTGATTTACAGATCTACCCAGCATCTTTTTCCATATCACTTTTGTTTTATTCATTTTTAAAACACTCAGTCCACATCCAAATCAGTCTCAGTCTCTCTTTTATACAATAAAATAAAATCTTTGTTCTTTTATTGTAAATCGTCAACTATAGTACCAAACAACCTTGTAAGTAATTTCTGAGTATATTGTTCCCAAACAGCCTTAATTTCTTCTATAGATAAAATGTCATGTTTGACTGGTTTTCAGCTATATCCAGTTATTTTTTTTCAATCATCAGAATCTTTTCCACATTATCTTCATATTATTTATTCAAAATATTAAAGCTTTAGTTTCATTGTTAGCATTTTTTGGGGGGGCTATCTATAGGTGGTTCGCAACATATGACTATAAAGGAGCCTGCTTATTATAGGCATATGTTGTGATGATAGAAAATAGGTTAGTCACATGACCAATCCAATTTTACAATGGTTTTTTTTTTGTGATCGCTGTTGTAAAACCAACAGCGCAGTTGGTCGCTATCGGTGCAGTTTTGTCAAAAACTGGAAGTAAGTTCTGGTTTTTGGCAAAACTATTATAAAATGTCATCTTGTGACACGAGAAGCTGCAAACATCTATAAATACAGCCATGTTGCCAAATGCATGAACTTTGGTATTTTGACCATGGAGGTCAGGCTGACCTTTGGAACTTTGAATCTGGTTTGTAAGTTCTCTTTTTCAGGGTACCCTTTTTTGCTAAACGACTGGTCGTTAAGTGAAACACCACCAGTAATTCTTCTTTATCTACTGTTGAATTTTTTTTTTTGTTTTTTGCAATCCAAGATATTCTTAAGAGTTTTCACCAACACAACACAAAGGTATCCATTTGTCTTCATTCAGACTTTTTGAGGTGCCATTTTTCACAGTTTTTCTTATGTTACAATAATAACATATGTATCAATAATAAATATCGTTGTCATTGTGGATTCCCCTGCACTGTAAACTCTGCACAACCAACCAACCAACCAACCAACCAACCAACCAACCAAGAATAAAGAAATCAACATTCAGACAGTCAGTATTCTACCTCTTGGAA
>JANHFM010003507.1:93621-108204 GCA_032468115.1 Grayia smithii | reverse complement strand
TGGCCCCAGAGTGGGGTGGGAATGGAGATTTTGCAATATCCTTCCTCTGGAGTGGGGTGGGAATGGAAATTTTCCCCGGAGGGAGGTAAGAATGAAGATTTTGCAGTATCCTTCCCCTGCCACGCCCACTAATCTACGCCCACAGAACCGGTAACAAAATTTAGATTTCACCCCTGCCTTCTAGGGCAGTGATGGAAACATCGCGCACGCACACTCATCAGGGCCATGCTCCGGAAAAGCTGAACTTCCGTGTTCTAGCACACATGCATGCCCGATGATCAGCTAGCCGGCACGCATGCACAGGCTGGTTTTTGGCACTGCTACGCATGTGAAGGAATCACACTCCAGAAAAGCCAAACTTCACACCGGTTTTAGGCACGGCCACGCACGTGAAGGACAGCTGATCGTCGCAAGCGCATGTGTGCCAGAAACCCAGAAGACAAACAGGCAAGGTCACGCATGCCGGGCGACATGGCTTCATGTGCCACTTTGGCCACAAGTGTCATAGGTTCACCATTACAGTTCTATGAGAACCGGAAACCATGCACACATACCCTATATTCCATCACACATTTGTAGTTCACTAGCAAGCAACCTGGTGTCCTTCAGATGTTTTATACTACAATTCCCTGAGTACTGGACACTGGCCAGGAAGTCCGTGACTGATGGGAATCAAAGTCCTACACTTTAGAGAGCAACAGGTTGATTATTCCTACTTTAGAGTAATCAATAAACAGAATCCCTTATATAGTGTTACAGTACTTTTTCTAAAGCAAATCTCAATACAATAAGATCTAGATAAAACTGTTGGAATGTTTCAAAGATATATATTGAAGGAGTCAGATTAACTCCTGGTCGTGTCTTTCTTTGTAAATATGTCTTTTAGATGGTGTTTAGATTCTGCATTGTTATGTCATATATGTCCCCTTTTTCTTTTTGTACCCTTTGTCTTTTTCTCTTTTATGTATTTTATTCTGTAAATAACAATAAAGATTATATTTTTTAAAAAAAGAAAGAAAGTGAGGCTATCTGGGAGTCCAGTATAGGATTTCCATTTGTCCCTATAGTCCTTGATATTTTATCTATCTTTTTATAATTGTTGTTTTATACTAATAAATTCTTTAGATTTGTTGTTGACTGGGCTGACCTGAACTTTTTTATTCAAGGAAGGGACAAAAATTCATTGAATTCTCCTTTTTACCGCAAAGCAAAGCAGGAATTAATTGAGGATTAAGATTAATTGTTTGATGCAACAGGGAGCCACATACTGACATCAGGGTATATTTATTTATTGTTTGTCCTCTAGCTGAGGTGGGATATGTTAGCTATAAGAGGTAGAATATTGTGTTATGTAATGCAGAAATAAGCACTGAACTTCTCAGCAACTGAAGAATAGCTTGGAAAAAATTAAATTGATAATTAGAACTGTATAGAACATTTTTAAAAAGGATTTTTTTTTTTTGCTGGTTCCTAGTTAAAATGCCCTTTTTTCCCCCAATTCCCCAGGCCCTCAGTATTCCAGCAACCTGTTATTTTTCTGGGAGCAGATGTCACTCACCCACCTGCTGGAGATGGGAAGAAACCTTCCATTGCTGCTGTAGTAGGAAGCATGGATGGCCACCCCAGCCGCTACTGCGCTACTGTGCGAGTGCAAACATCCCGTCAAGAGACATCACAAGAATTGCTGTACAGTCAGGAAGTGATTCAGGACCTGACCAATATGGTGCGAGAACTGTTGATCCAGTTTTACAAATCCACTCGCTTCAAACCCACACGGATCATTTACTACAGGGGAGGAGTATCCGAAGGGCAAATGAAACAGGTATTGATCTAATAATTCAACCTCTGAATGAGGCCCCCTCAAAAAGTCCATTCCTTTGCCAGATAGCCTGAAAAGAAGTATATGCCAAGAATGCACTCAACACAAACATTTAATCATCCAGTTTGAAACTATTCTTGAGATTCTGAGACACCTGCACGCATCGCTTATTAGCTCCATTGCTGCACAGAAATCTAGCAATTGTTGCAAACACTGTAATTAGCCTAATAATAAACAGTAAAATACGATGGTTATGTTAGTGTTATGATATCTAAAGCCATTTAATTTTAGATGATCTGATAAACCGTGTCAATCAATGACTGCATTTTGGGTGCTCATATTTATGGCCCGTTGCAGAACTCCGGTGGAAGCATAACCGTGATATATAATGTTTTTGCTGAAAGATAGCATTTGCTTCCAGTTTCTGGCAAAAAAAGTGAACAGTGGGTTTACTTATTGACTGTGGTGTTTTCTTAATAATCATGGTGTTCACTTAACAGCTGCCACAAAAAAGGTAAAATCAGGCACAGTCACCTGATAACTGGCGTAATGACGATCATAATTTATTGCCATAATTGTAGGCTCAATTACGATAAGTCAAGGACTATCTGTATGCTGGAAAAGTAGATAGGTTGCTCTCCATCCAAACCAGATGTATGTTATATGTCAATCATATATCCTCATCCTAAATTAAATTAGTATCTAATCCCAAAGCATATAGCACCATGCATACAAGCAGTTTTCTAAATGTACTCGTCTTATTTCCTTCCTGGCAAGTTTGCAAAATCATATTTTATCTTGAAAGTTTTCATGAACTCACTTGATGTATTAAGCAACCAGAAATTGGCTTGGATTCATACCTGTTCTTACTTAATAGTACAACAGCTTCAGTGGGACTCCATGAATTGCTTTGCGCAGCCCAGATCAACAGTTGATTTCAACTTTTAACACTTCTAGGTAGCTTGGCCTGAGCTTATTGCAATCCGGAAGGCCTGTATCAGTTTAGAAGAAGACTACAGGCCAGGGATCACCTACATTGTCGTGCAGAAAAGGCATCACACAAGACTCTTTTGTGCGGACAAAACTGAACGGGTAGGTAACTGCAGAGGAAAGCCATTCTATTAAATTCTGTAGCTTTCAGGAGATGCCAGATGGCTTTTCTTGGAAAATTGCCTGGGTGGGGTAAGGATGGTGCAAATGAATTTTTATAAGGCTAAGATACTGATGGACTTTTTTTGGTGGTGGTGGCGGAGAATAAGTTTACACATTTTGAATCAATAAAACGTATAATAATTCAAAGTTGATTCTAAATGGTCAGATGTAATTCCGCTACAAGAAGCTAAAGCCTAGCTGAAAATGTTGAGGCATAAGAGAATGAAATGTGTAAGACCCAGGTAAGTCAGATCCATTTCATTTCCTCCTGCTTATTATTGGAGAGCTTTCAGTTCAACGTATTTCAAGTTTGACATTTCAAACTTGCATTTCAAGTTGCAGCAGCTGTTCCAACCTTAATGAACCTAAGCTAATATTTCAAATTTAAACTCAGAAATGTTTTGTGCTTCTCCTTGCTGCCCATTTCTTTCACTACGTTCAAAATGGCTACCATAGGGTGATTGCATTTGGATAATGTGAAAATATTCCCAGTTGGATGTTGTTTTATGTATATCTGAATCTGGCTGACTTCAGGCAAAGCTGAAGACCTTCGCCTTTAGAGGAAACTGTCCAGTTGCTCGTTGAATCATGATCCTTAATCTTTAGTAGTACGGTAGTGGTAAGGTTCAAGTCTGCTGCACAGATTGATTGTTTGATTTACTGTCAAATAAAACATAATGATGAATTCTGCTTGTTTTTTTGACACGGATGCCGCACACTAAGCGTTATGTCTCTGTCTCCCAATAGGTGGGAAAAAGTGGAAATGTTCCGGCAGGCACTACCGTGGATAGCACTATCACACACCCATCTGAATTCGACTTTTACCTCTGTAGCCATGCAGGAATCCAGGTAATCATAGCCAGCAGTTACTCTGTAGCATTTTGTGATTCGTGCACGGATGAAACTGGTTAACCTTGATATTGAAATGTGGCATAAGCAGCCGTCGTTTGGCCCTGAAAAGTCAGGGAAGCATTTTATTCTGTATTAATGAACCCCTAGGTTGAAGAAGCTGCTTTTTTTGTCTTCTTGCATAGAAAATCTGTAAGAAAAAAGAGAGGACTTTTCTGGAGAAGAAAGGAAGAAGAGTCAACTTCTTTGTTCTGAGGTTAACTGCCTGCCTCTTGCGTGGTATGTCTGTCTTTAGGGAATTTCAGTGGGGGATTGACTAGATTTATCTTATTTCAGGGAACCAGCCGTCCTTCTCACTATCAAGTCTTGTGGGATGACAACTGCTTCACCGCAGATGAATTGCAGCTACTGACATACCAGCTGTGTCACACTTATGTTCGATGCACACGGTCTGTCTCAATCCCTGCGCCTGCATATTATGCCAGGCTAGTGGCATTTAGAGCAAGATACCATCTTGTAGACAAAGACCATGACAGGTGAGCAAATGTGGGAGAAGAACCTTCCAGGGTTTAGTGTAGTCGGAGTCTAGGATTGCGTTCTGGATAAGTGGTAAATTATGTACAGATCTGCCCTTCCATTCTGGATTTGATCTGACTGCAAAGCTCCTTCCCTTTGACAATTTAAATGTCCCAGGGAAGTTAAAACATTTTTGGTGGCATTAGTTGCTGGTTGCTGCACAGCCAATATTTTATTGAACAAACTGCAGCATCCTAATTATAGATTCCATTTAATTGGCTAGAAAAATTAGATAATGTATTTATCAATATAAGCTACTCCCAAAAAAACCTGCAGAGACTCTGAAATTGTATTAGCGGAGCCTGTTAGTTTTGCTAATCCATTATGCTAAGCTAATTCAAACTTTTACTCTTCCCAATGTTTTGGATATTTCAGAAGAAACTACAGTTTAGAGATTAGATGCCTGAGTTACATGTAAGAGGCCTAGGGTTCATTTTTAACCTTTTTTGTACACGTCCTTGAATTAGAACCATAATGTATCCTGCCTATTACCTTTGTAAGTCATGACAATTGTAAAATGGGTCAGTCATGTGCCCTATTTACAACTCTTTTTGCGGCAGTCACTAAAGGCTTTTTTTTTTTGCTAAAAACTGGAGGTAAATGCTTCTTTTCAGCAAAGAAAAGCTAGTAAAACATGACCGTGGGATGCTATAGCTAGCCATATATATGGCCTAGTTGCCAAGCACCCAAAATTTGGTCATGTGACTGGGGGTGACCCTCGGAACTTTGAATCTGGGTTGTAAGTAGCTCCAAGATAGTTCTGTTTTAACTTCAGTCAGTCATAAGTCAGGGACTGTTGGTATATTATTGTAACATAAATAGAAACCACCTCTGCCCAATTCTTAGAAGTGGCTTTTCACACTGAAACAGTGGCAACCTGCAAAGGGTGGGGATGTACTTGAGCGTAGCCTCAGTGGGATTATGTGTTAAATCCTTCTAACTTCTTTTTCAGTGCTGAAGGCAGCCACGTGTCGGGACAGAGCAATGGCCGCGACCCTCAAGCACTAGCCAAGGCAGTACAGATCCATCATGACACCCAGCACACCATGTATTTTGCCTGATAGACTCTGCAGCCACATGGCAGGAGCGGCCTAGTTGGTCAGGCCACCAACCATTGTCAGGGCTCGTTTTTTTAATTCAGGCTGCCCTCCACCAGCAGCTTGGGACAGTTGCACTGAATTGATACCTGCCACCAACATCTCGTGCAGGAACAATTGAGCCATTTTTATTTTTATTTCTTTCCGTAAACAGATACTTCATAAACAGTCTTTGCATTGGACTGAATTTTTACCTCAAAACGCAAAAGGCTAATCCTCTTAAAATTTTTTAAAGGACTTGGCACGAAAGGTTTTTATTGAAATATTTTGCTAACCAATTAATCAATTTACGTTACCTCTTCATCCCATGTTAAGCTTGTCAAGAAGATGAATTCCTGTTGGGCTTTGACATACTGCTTAGTGAGTTCTCCAGATATGGCAAAACAGGATTCTGCTGTTTTTTCTGTCTGGAGCCATATAGACTTGATCAATGAATTTCTGGTGTAAAACACCTTTCAACGAACATGAATTTTCAGAGGTATGGCTGTTCCTTTGGTTTTGGTTTTTAATTTTTCGCTTTGTCAAATTTTGCTAGTTCCCTTTTTGTAAATCTCTCTGCAGTCCTGGGCTGCAAAGCCATTGCACTAAAACTGCGAATTCAGCTTGGTGGTACTTCTTCTGTGAATGCGTAATGTTAGCAGAGAAAAACCCCTTTGCCAGTTCTAATACAATTATTATTATTACGGTTACAACTGCCGTCTTTTGATTCAAAATGCTGAACTGCTTCCCCTTCTAAAAATAGGTAACCAGGTTCTGAACAATTAGTTTTAGTATTTTTCAAACATCACAAAAAGTGCCCATTTTATGCTGCTATGTTTGACAAATTGAAGTCATTTTTAATACTCTTTTTCATAGAAGGTTTTAACTTTGGCAATAATTTTTTTTAAATAACCTGGCAGTAGCTTTTCTAGTCAGAATCCATTCTTGGGTAGATTGACTTATCTTTACTGAAGAGAAAATTAATTACTAAAAATGGATCAGAAGAGGCTCCCTTCATGCTTTTTACAAATGATTATTTTTAACTGTTTTATAGTCACCATTGGTCTGTCTACCCCTTTTTATAAGCTTGGAAAGTGGGTGTTGTGTATTGGAAAAAAGGCTTTGCCAATTTGTACAGTTGTGTATAGTGTGACAGTAGCAATCAAAGACTTTTACCAGCAATTTAAATCCTGTTTCCTTTGATGATTTAGGTTTCTTGCATGTACAGCGACACTCAGTAGCATGTGTGAAGTGTGAATTGTAACGTTGATCTTGAAACTTTTCTATTAGGATTCTTATTTTGCTCGGTTCTCTTCCACTGAAACATGTTAATACCAAAAGTAGGATGGGAGGGGGTTGTGCAGACAATAATAGTGTTGTGTTGAGACTAGCTTGTGATTGTTAGCACACAATGCTTTAAATTCCTAGTTTTTGACTGAGTTGATATGGCCACCACTGTGGAAGACTGGGATTTATTTGGCCAATAATTGCACTCTGGATTTCTAAGCAAAGGGTGGTATCACAGAGTCTAGTGACCTTGAGAGCTTTCAAATCCAGACTTTCAAGTTGACAATATGATACACCATTTAGATTGTCCTTCAGTTGGTTGAAATAGAGCTTCTAATAACTTGGAAAATGTACATTTCCAAGAACATTATTCAGTTGTGTCAGAGTACACTGAAGTTAGTCTTGAAAAAAACAAAAGTTTTATATGATTCTTCCAGAGCCGTGGACGTGTGTGAGTGTGTGTGGGTGTCTGTGGGAAAGGGAATATGCACTGTTTGTCCCCATTCAGAAAAAGAAGTGAAGCAACTTAGTTCTGACGTCCAGAATTGAGATAGTAGATTGCTTAAGTATAAGTAAGGTGGTTTTTTTTTAAACTTTTCCTTGAGAATACCTCACTTGGATAATCAATATCAGGACACACAGGGAGGGAGAGTGGCCACTGCATTAGTTTGTCTGCTGCTTTTCTTTTCTTTTAATGTTCACGGAGAAAATGCAAGAATTTTAACTCCTGCTGACCCAAACAAACAGAGAACTGAGGCACCTTGAAAAGAGTTTAAGCACCTGTTTTAATGTGTAGCATTTTTTTTATTGCACTAGGTAAGGACATGACTTGAGAGAGAGAGAAGTAAGAAAAATTGGTATCTGTACCATTTGGGTACACTGGTAGCTGCCCTGGCACCTAGTACAGGTGGAGAAAAGGGATATACGTACCCACCTGTCTACAGGTGAGCTCTTCTTCCAAATCCCAGCCAGGCAGAATGAAAAACAGGTTTTCCAAAAGGTCTGTATACCTTCAGCAACCAAATCTGCTTTTCTCCCACGTTCAGATCAAGATAGAGAGGTAGGGCTGGAGGAGGACTTAAACCTCTCATCCTATCATTTGCCACCAAAAGCAGATTTTGGGAGCCAGGTGGGATTCCCCATCGCCACCCAAATAGTAACAAAAAAAGAGCAATTGGATGAAAACATGCATTTAAAAGGGCTCAGTTAATTTTAGTTGTAGATGGGCCCAAACTGTGAAGACAGGAAGCTTAACGAATCTGGGAAGATTTTTTTCTGATTGGCTTATTAGGAAATGAGGCTATATAAAGTGTATAAGCTATATGAAATGGTTCTTTTTAAACATTTCTTATCATAGGAAAAAAAAGTTTTTATTCATATTTTTCATGCGTATTATAGCCCACAACCTACATTGGTCTTTTGAAATCATCTGTATTTCAGAGAGATATCTAAGCAGGATTCTTTTTTAAGTGAATTATTATCACAGTGAATTTTATCAACCCAAAAATGTTGATGAGAAAACTTTCTTGCCAACTTTTGCACTTTCTTGGAATTTTTCATGATTTCCACCCCCTCTTCCTTCTTGTCTCTGTTAAAATTTTCCTGTGCAAAAAAATGTTCAGTCATCTCTTAGTTGCTGAATGGTCCAGTGATGTCATTTGGGTATGTTTCAGAGCTGAAAAATTCTATCAAAGCAGACAGTGATGAAGATCTTCAAACTAATGAAAGGAAGGTCTTGGTGATCTTTGGGAGACCTTTTTGACTCATTGGGACTGTCCCTTCCCCTGGGGATGAACTGAATGGTTATGCATGTGTCAATCAATGGGAAGATGTGCATTTTCTAGCTATAGTTCTTAAGGTTTTTTAGGGTTTAGTTTGGTTGGGGGTTTTAATGTTGTTTTCTTTCCTTTTGACCAGTCTTCTCCAACTGTGTTGTCTTTGGTCGTTTTGGGCTACAACTTCCAGAATTTCAACTTGGTTGGAGACTCTTGGTTTATATTAAGCCTGCTGGCTCCTTTTTTTGCTGTTATGTCATGGAAGATTTTCAAATGTAGCAAAATTGAACTGTGGGCTGGAGGGGAATGGGCTAATAATTTGGGCAGTAGTTCTTGGTGTTTATAGGAAAATCACGTGTGGTTCCTTCTGTAAGTCTTCTGCCTTTTTTATTTTTTTGAGCACTTTTATTCCAAAGAGGCTCTAAAAAGCTTTTGCTCTGTAACAGAGAGTCTTGCTTACTTCTGTGACTTCTGGGCATTTTAAGAAGGGCATCCAAGGAGACTTCAAAATCAGATGCAGAAGATGTTCCATGTTTCTTTGATCCAGAGAAGTCGTTTTCTCCTACAGCTGTAATATCAAGAATTTTTTGAGTGATGGGGAAAAGGGCGTGGCTCTTCTTACGACAGGTCACCCAACCTTCAATCAGTTCTTCCCACTCCTGCCAAGAAAACTACCTTTGTTGATAATACTGTGGGTCCTTTTTTCCCCTTCTTGCTCGATGGCAAGGCAGTTCCTCTGTTTTCATTTTCGTAAAACAGAGTTCCGAGGGCATTGTATCAATACTGTTTCAACTGCAAGGTTTTTTCCCTTGTGCAAATAGAGGAAAGATCATAAGTGGATATCAATTAAGGGTTTCTTTATACCTTGCTATTGACACTTTCGTGATATTTCTATGTCTAGGGCCTGGACCTTGTACGTAAAAGTTGTTGGCATATGTTCATTTTCGACTGATGTATTTTTCTTTCTTTTTTGTTTGTTTGTTTGTTTGTTTCTATACTGTTAGACTTGTAATGTTATAAATTGTATTTTATTAAATTGGACTGGATGTATGTCTATAGCAATACGAGGTACTTTTTCTTTCAAAGAAACTCTGGGATGGGTAGGTTAACAGTGCCTCCCTCCCCCATTGCGATATGCTGGCTGTGTATAATTGCAATGTATTTTTTTTTGTTTTTTTAGCCTGCAGGGAATTTGTGTTCATGTGTCCAAAAAAATAAAGGCATTTGTTGCCAAATGTTTTTTCTTCGGTGTGCAATAAAAAAAAAAAGCTTGTCGTTTATTTTTATTCTAAAACCAGTGTGCTACTGATAAGGTTCATGATAGAAACAAGTGGCATGAAATGGAATTTTAAATAATATTATTTGAATGCCTGACTGTAAACCAGATGATTGAGAAGCTGAAATTTAGAATATTTAAGAACCAAGTGACATATTGGGTAAGAAGCGAAGAATGTTGTTAAATATAAAGTAAACATACTTGTGGCAGTAACCTTGACTTTGATGGCATTTGAATCAATGTAACAGTAACACGAGATAATTTTTTTTGTTATGGCTAACCTAAAGTTATCAACTATGTGACCTTGGCAGTCAAAGTAAACTCTAAGCAGAATTTACTGAGGAAGGCAATTGCAATAGCCAATGGAACTAATCCCTTCTCTTAGTCCATGATGTTCATGTAACTGGATAATAAATTTATTTTATATTATATTTTACATTCACATACTACATCTCTCCAGAAAAAAAAAACTTATCTTGGGCAAGATAAGACCAAGAGAAACCTTAGATAAAAATGAGTCAGAATTAAAATGCAAAATCAACAGAAACGGGCAACCAGTCTGATAATGAAGGGAGTAGATGGTCTTTTAAGTGTTCTTAAAAAAAGATAGTTTTTTAAGAACACTCCCTCTTTTAAACTAATCAGAAATTGCAGTAGCTTGATGACACACAAAATGAAATCCTGCTTTACATAATGCAAAATTATGCATAATTGTATGATTCTCACCCAACTTGGATGTCTCCAGACAAGATTTATTTGTGACTACACCTGTTGGTTTTACCCATCCTTTTTTGGCACTTAAGGTATGCAATCTTAATGCAAAGATTAAAAGATATCCTTCCACTCAGAGGTGCAACCAACCATATTTCTGGGCTAAAATGGTTGAGGTATCCATGGAGAAATGTAGGTGCCCATTTTAAAATATACCCTCATGCTTATACATTTGATTTTAAACTCTGCTTATGACTTAATGTGAAGCAAGCCAAGTGATTTATCTGGTAAATTGGGGTTACACACAGAACAGCTAACTTAGTGTTTCTTTGAAGACTTTGCACTAACCTCTGGGCCTGTTAAAAGTGGACCCTAAAAGTCAGAATGGCAGCTTTGATGCATGTTCAAAGTCCTGCCTTTTTAAAAAGTTTGCCTTGAAGCATTAAGAACGGGGCAAGGTATCAACAACCATCTTGATTTTTTTTCGCCCCTCCTGCAGACCCTCTGTGGACACTCAGAAAGTTACAGTAACCTCCCTCTGGAAGACCTTATCCCTTGAGGTGCACCTCAATGTGATGAGGATGTCCTCTTCAAGAGAGACTTTGGACTTTTACAGCAACTATGATAGGCTTAGTTGTAGGGGGTTAGCATCTTTGTTTCTAGTTGTATTGGTTCTACAGATGGATTTTATGATTTCCTCCATGATTGCATTCCTGATGTTGCAAGCTAGCTAGAATCTTCAGTTAACACCATAGAGACGTCCCAAAAACATTGTCAACAATCTGAATCGGCTATGCTGGCTGGAGAATTCTGGGAGTTGAAGTCCACAAGTCTTAAAGCTGCCAAGTTTGAAGACCTCTGGGCTACATAATTAAAGCTAGCCCAGAGTCACTGAGAGTTGGGCAGCCTACACATTTGATTAATAAACTTAGGTGCCAGCAAGGTTTCCAATGTGGAAACTCGCTCCAAGAAATGCATGGTACTGTACACAGAAGAAACTGGGGTAACTTCCTTGTCCTTCCCTCAGATCTCCACTAAGGGGCACCAGCAGTGGGTTCCTTTGTTGGCAACAGGAACAGAGGGAAGAAGGAAAAATCCATGGAATCTCTGCTCTGGTTGCCTCAAATGGTGAAAGCACCAGATCCCTGTTGCACCTGCTAAGGATCCATGGTGTGGGGAAAACCATTAGTAGGACAAGTGTCTTAAAAAAAGTGAAGATTAGGCTTTGAAACTTTGAAACAAGGTCACTCAGATCAGAATAAATTGAAATGGATTACCCTCCACTCATCTGTGATTTGAAAGAACCAAAGAATTTACTAAAATTAGAGATGTAGAAAACGGGAAAAAAAATGCCTTTACTACCTAGGGTTGAACGAAGCTGTTAGGGTTTAGCACTTCCCTTTTGATCCTCCTCTTGGGTCATCTTCCTTTATTATCTGCATATAGGCCTTCTCACAAGTGACCCTTTAAAGTTGCAATGGGACTAAGAAAAGTGATTTATGCCCTTGGATGTTTTACTATTGCAGCATCCCCATGGTCACTCGATGAAAATTTGGGTGTTTGGCAACCAGCATATATTTTCAAGGATTGCAATGTCCTGGGATCATGTAATCGCCTTCTCCATTGGCTTCTGACAAGCAAAGTCGGAGGGGAAGGGTCTGCAATCTTAAACATTCAAAGAGCCACTTGGGCCCATTTCCCACAGAAAACAAAACACCGGGAACCACAAAAGCTGGGTGGGTGTGGCGACATCACTCACTCCCACCCAGTCACATGACACACCCCCAGCCACGCCTACCCAGGTTTTGTGGCTCCAGGTATTTTCTGTGAAACAAGTCTCTCCCTCCCTCTCCCTCTCTCCCTCTCTTATTTCCCTCTGTCTTCCTCCCTCATCTTTCTCCCTCTCTCATTTCCCCTCTCATCTTTCTCCCTCCCTCTCTCATTTCTCCCTTTCTTTCTCTCGTCTTTCTCCCTCTCCCTCTTTCTCATCTCCCTCCCTCTCATTTCTCTTTTTCTTTTTCCCCTCTCTTTCTCATCTCTGTCTCTCATCTCTCTACCCTCACTCTCTACCTCTTGTGGGTGTGGGTGTGTCTGTGTGAGTGAGTGAGGGGAAGGAGCGGGGTGGGGACACCCAGTGGTTGGATCATCCCACAGAGAGCCACAGGAGAGGGCTCAAGGAGCCACACGCGGCTCTAGAGCCTCACTTTGCTGACCCCTGAGAGGAGAAGCCAGATTCGCTTAACGAATATGGTTCACTTAACAACTGCAGCAATTCATTTAATGTCTGTGGCAAAAAATAAAAATAAAAATTGGACATGACCACTTAATGCAGCTTTAGGAATGAAAATTCTGGTCCCAGTTGTGACGGTAAGTCAGTCTTTCTCAACCTTGGCGGCTGGAAGATGTGTGGACTTCAGCTCTGCTGGCTGGGGAATTCTGGGAGTTGAAGTCCACACATCTCCCAGCGGCCAAGGTTGAGAAACACTGGACTAGAGAGTGTTTTTCAACTTTAAGACCATTTCCCAGAATTCCCCAACCACCTTGGGAATGCCCCGGGAATTCTGGGAGACGAAGCTGCTGAGATTGGAAAACGCTTGTGTAATATGCTCGTTTTAGGGACGTTTCCTTTTCTTGCCTCGAGATTTTAATTCCTTCCGCTCACGATTCCCTAATGTTTGCCTAATGCTGCTCCCTCCCGAAGGGTAGAAGGAGGCTGGCTCCATTCCGTTCCCAGTTCTGTACGTTTTGTGCGTTTTGTGCAGAGATTTCTCTGGGTCTAGGGAGCATCCCTCCGGCTTCGGAAGTGTTGGCTCTTTCGAGACTTTCCCTCGTTTCCCTACCTCTTTGCTCCGCTTCTCGCCTTCCCCCCTCCCTCCCCTCTTTCCCAGCCTGCGGCGGCGCTGGTTGGATGGGCTGCTGCGCAGGCGCAATCCCGGGATCCCGGGCTCGTCCCGAGCAGAAGCTGCGGCTGCAGCGGCGCCCAGGTCCCGGTGCACCTTCAGACGGGGGTCTTCGGCGTCTCTCGCGCGCCCTCCTCCCTTCTCCCCGGTCCGGGGCACCGCCCGCGTGGATGGGATGGAAGCGGGTCCCTCGGGAGCAGGTACCCTGCAAGGAGCCCGGGAAGGGCCAGCTCAGAGGGACAGCATGCAGCGGGAATGGGGAGAGGGGGGGGGGAGGTAATGCAATCGGTCCGGGCTACCCCGGGAGCTCGTGCAATATATGTAAGGGGGGAGGGGGCTCGAAGGGGGCTCTCCAGAGGAGCAAGAGCGACGCCGGGGTTTTGCAAAGGGGAGGGGGCTTCTGGGCTTTGGAACCCGGCGGGGAGGCTTTGGGGGGCGCCAGGGGCGAGGGCCAGGGTTGCGGAGGGCGCCTGGTTGGTCGAAGAACAATGGAAGCGAAGGCGGCGGAAGGTTGGGGGTGAAAGAGGGTTCGGGGCTCGGGGGAGCCGGTGTGCAACGTTTGGGAGGGGGCTGGAGGCGAGGCGAGGCCCGAGCTGGACGTGAGGAGGGGGCCCCTGGTTTAGAGGGAGAAAGGGTTAAGGGCAGGGGTGGGTTCTACTTACTTTTATTACCGGTTTGTAACAGGAGCATGCACAGATCGTCAATTATGACATCCAGTCAGGTGGGCGGAGCCTCCCGCTGTTTTTACTCTAAAAAAATCAGACAGAACTGGGAGCAAACCACCACTGGTTAAGGGTTAATTGTCATTCTTGAGTTGTCAGATACGATTGGTCTGAAATGACCATCATCCTGCTCATTGGCACTGTCATTTGTGGATGGAAGGAGTTAGAATCCAACAAGAAGTGGTCAATGCTGAAGATGACAATCTAAAGTTTCCCTTTGAGCCAACGTAGGTGCCATGGGAGTTTCACACACACCCTCTGCCCTTATAAGGGCTCTTATCTCATGCAGATGACATCCATACCATCCTGTTTTCCAAATGTTCTTGGAAATGTGCATGGGATGATTTGCCAAGCCGAATTGAACAAGGAAAGGAAAGGAAAGGAAAGGAAAGGAAAGGAAAGGAAAGGAAAGGAAAGGAAAGGAAAGGAAAGGAAAGGAA
>JANHFM010003507.1:45322-56863 GCA_032468115.1 Grayia smithii | reverse complement strand
AAGGATGGAAGGCTGAGTCAACCTTGAGCCTGGTGAGATTCGAACCGGCACTAATTGCAGGCAGTTGGAACTAAGTGTTTCCACTAAGCAGTGCACTAGCTAAATGCGCCATCAAGGCTCTGTTTTTCATATTTTCATATGAAAAATAGAAAAATTTAATTGAAAAATTTCAAATATGAAATTTTCATATTTCAATTTTGGATTGCTAAAAATGGAACAAACTCTGTTTAGCATGAATATTCTCTGTAATTATTAGAGGATTGTATTCTTTGAGATGATTTGAAGGAATTGTGTTGGAACTTAATATTTCCCTGATACTATGGTAATTAAAGCAGCTGCATGTTTTCCAGGTTCAAATGGAAAAACTCCCGGGCTGTTTTAATTAGGAGTCGAAAAATGCTGTGTTCATGAAATTTCCAAAGCACTTTTCCCAAATCATTTCAAAGAGTGCCCAACTCTTTGAACATGTACAGCCCCAATAGTTATACATTTTCTTGTAATAATTTATAATGAAATTGCTTTACTTCATTTTGAACTTCTTTTGGGAACAGTAGTTTTTAAACAATCCTGTTGTCTTAGACGTTTTAGATTTATAATTATAAATTTATAATTTAAATAATTTCAGATAAATTGTGAGTATAAAACAGAATAAATTTTACAAATCAATCAATCAATCTACTCTCCCAACAGGGAGTTTGAATGGTTTATAGAAGAGCTCCTTCCAAAAAGATTTCATTGTTTCAGGGAGAAGCAGAGGCAATGACAAAAAATATTTAAAATCCTCGCAAATATTACTTCTTTCAATGTTTTGTAAGCACAAGTTATAGACTAACAAAGACAATGTTTGTCTGAGTTGATACTTTTCTTCCAGTTAGAACTGTTGAAAGCTCTCGTATGCTTAGTTTAAATAAATACATATGTATAGAATGGATTACAAGAACTCATATTATAAAAGCATTTTCTCAAATGACATGATGGCTGGTTTTATCTGTTAACCTTTTGTGATTATTAGAATTTTCTGAAAACTCGGTGAAGTTTAATATATTGCAATATAGCCTTTGAAACCATGGGCAGAATATCCTTTACATTATTTATTACGGTATTTGCTTGTTACCATGCATCAGTGATATTAACAGCTGAAATCATCAGTAAGTGGGAATATGTACAAGTTCTATTATGTGTAGGTGTACGAAAGTGGTGGTTGTGATTTATTGTGTTGCGTCTGCAAATGATGACATTTGTCTTATGAATCATTCCAAGAACCCCAGAATAATGTTCACCTTTTCTTTAATTTCTGTATTTTATTTTTCATTAATGACTGGCATAGATAGAGGGATGAAAATGTCACTATCTAGCTAGCAGGTACAAGGGATCTTTATAAGAAGCATAGCTGCAACTCTGGACACAATACAAGATTGAGAGTGTTGACTGTGGATGGTGAAAATATTTCAGGAGACAAATTCCTTGTGTGTCCAATCACATTTGGCCAATAAAGAATGTTCTATTCCTGTTCTGTTCTGCTCTGTTCTATTTTCTATTTTCTATTCTATATCCTATTCTTCCCTATCTCTTTCCCATTTCTCCAAATGAGATTCTTTAAGTACTGAAATTGACCACAACAAGCAGTGGAGTTTCTGGTTCATACCAATTCACGTCTGATTTCACTATTATTTTCTCAATCTTTTTTGCAGATAGATACTGCTTTTGCAGTTGTGCTTATCATGAATTAAATTGAAAAATATTTGTGCTGGCAAAACAAGAATTGGATTAAGTTAGTTACTAGTGAGACTGGGAGTCTAAACATTTTCATGGTTAACTACTTTAGAAAAGTAGTTTGGATTAGATCATGGTTATAAAAGGAGAAGGGAGGCTAATTAATATTCCTACTCTAATCAAGGCAGCTGTGTGTTCTTTAGCAGCAATCTTAATTCTTACTACTTGAGAATTGACCCTGTATCACTCTCATTTATGTAGTGCTGTACGTGTACTTCTGTTACTTTATTTATAAATTCAGTAGAATTATAAAAATACAACAACAGATATCTAAAGGGCAGAAGATATCTAAAATTAGCATTTGAATGTCTGAGCTTCAGATCTAAGATATGGAGATAGGTTTGGGTGAATATAAAGAGTGATAAGGGAAAAGCTGTGGTTTCCTAAACTTGAGATGAGTATGCCCAGAATTTTGATGAAATAGGAGAAAAGGACTACCGTAAATTCCGGCGTATAAGATGACTTAACCCATTAAAATCTTCAGATAAGTGGGGGGTCGTCAGTACTTGCAAGGTACTGACCTTGCAAGATGCATGGCTGGCAAACTCTTTATTTTAACTGGAAAGGTTGGGGGTCGTCTTATACGCCCAGTCGTCTTATACGCCGGAATATACGGTATAAAAATGGTTTTATAGGTTTATAATGTTTAGATTGCAAATTTCAACATTCATATTAGCTATGAGTATTTTTAATATGCATGGTAATGGCTGGATTGAAAAATATAAGCAACAAAATGAATTCAGATCAGAATTAATTCAAGTATGGTTAATCAGGGAGGAAGTATAGGTAGTCCTTGACGTACAACCATTCATTTGAAGTTACAACGGCGTTGAAAAAAGTTACTTATGACTATTTTTCACACAACCGTTGCAGCATCCCCATGGTCACATGATCAGAATTTGGATGCTTGGCAATTGGTGTGTATTTATGACGGTTGTAGTGTCCCAGGGTCATGTAATCACCTTTTGCAACCTTCTGACAAGCAAAGTCAACGGGGAAGCCAGATTCACTTAACAGACATGTTGCTAACTTAACAACTGATTGTTAAGTGATTCACTTAACAACTGTGGCAAGAAAGATTGTAAAATTGGATAAAACTCATCTGACAACTGTCTTGCTTAGCAACAGAAATTTTGGGCTCAGTTGTGGTTGTAAGTTGAGGACTACCTGTAATGTAAAAGAAGAAGAAAAAATTCCCCTCATTAATGCTTTCTTGTCAACAGTGCAAAAGATGACCTGTTTAGGATGGTGTTTTTTTAAAAAAACTTTTCAGTTTAAGCTACAGCCTTGGGATTTTCTGACGAACTTCCATTTATTACTAACCAGTTCTCACTGTTTAGCTTTTAGGAAATCAGCCAAAGTTAGCTGGGTCTATCTGTTGCAGATGGAAATTAGCGCAGTATTTGTACAAATGGAGGGGATAATTTTGGATGTTTCTTTGCACCAATATCACTAAAACAGGTTTAGTGTCCATCTCTTAAGTTGTACCCTTGTTTTATTTGGCAGGAACCGTTGGGGCTCAGCCCCTACTCATGGTGCCCCGAAGACCTGGCTATGGCACCATGGGAAAGCCTATTAAACTGCTGGCCAACTGCTTCCAAGTTGAAATCCCAAAGATTGACGTCTACCTCTATGAGGTGGATATTAAGCCAGATAAGTGTCCTAGGAGAGTGAACAGGTAAGTTATAATGGGTACTATTATTTTAGCTTACTAATATTGATTGCTGATGAAGTGAGATGCTTTCAATAGCTAGTGCTGATCAGCGCTCTTGTTTGAGGAGAAAATATTTCATTTGATAGTCTTTTTATTTTTTTAAAAATAGCTGATACCGCAAGCATATTATTTATTCTTGGATTGAGGAGTAAATGTGTAACTTAAACATACATTGTTTTTACATAGACACCCACATACTGAGAATAAATTAAAATTCATTTGTAAAAATGACATATGTCTTTAGTATTGACAGAACAAGTAGAATGTAACAGAACTGATTAACTTCTTTGTTTTTAAGAGTCATTAGCACTTTTAGTAATTTGGGAGTAAGTAGGATTCAAACTGAAATTAAACACCACTTTTTGAAAGTTAACATTCATCATGAATCTGGTTTAATCTCTATACATAGCACTCTTTTTTATACTGAAATTATACTGTGGGCTTCCAAGAAAGGCCATGTTTTCATGGTAGCGCTATTAGAGCAACATGTTTTTTTAAAACAACATATATTTGCTTTACTGGATGATTCTAATTTCTGGGTAGTAAACTTTTGAATGTCATGGCTCAGTAAAAATGCTTGTATTAATCAGAACACAAAGTCAACCAGTTGCAGATTAGATTTGAATAGGCTGAAAGCTCTGCTGGATCAGACCCAGGGTATATCTAAACTGGTATTCTGTTTCCACAGGGGTCATAGAGATGCCTCCAAGAAGCCCAAAACAGAACATAAGAGAATAGTAATCTCAAAACCTTATTTTTCAGCAACTGGCTTTGAGAGGCAAATTACCACAGTTACTAGCAATACTATACAGCAGTCATCTTGACTAAAGGTCATGAAGTGCTTTGCATCCAATGAAACTGTACAGATTGGTAGGTGTTACTGAGTCCTGTAATAGCAAATGTCAGTGCTCAACAATATACAGTTAAAAAACAAACCTTGTCTTCAGTCAATTATCTTCTGCCTCATTGTACAATTTATTCTATTTTATACACGAACTTTCCATTCACTTTCACTGTGCTATCCATGATTCCAACCTGACTATTTTCTGTACCAAAGAAAACCAAAACACGGGAATTGTTCCAACCATTTGGACATTTTTGTTGTTCCTTTCTGCATCTTCTACAATCTTACAGTTTCATTTAAGATGTAACAAAATTAAGCACAGCGTTCTATAAGCAATTCTAGTTCTAGATTTATATTTTATTAAATACTTCATTAGTATTAACTGGAAACTATAAACACGGGTAACTTTTTTCGTGTATTAAAGGTTTTGAACTCATGGGTAACTCTGTCTCTTGATCTGTAAATGGTGAAAATATGGTAGATAATTAACTCTAGCTTGACTTCAAGAAAATAGAATTTTGAAGTCCTTTGAATGTCCTGTTCAGTTTTAATACCAGATGTGTATGTTGTTCTTCCTGTTGAGGGTTTGTGTAATTTGTCCACTAGGTACCAGTAAGTAATTTAGTTTGGGTAAATTAAAAGAAATTTAAACTGTTTTTGGTTCTGCAATATCTTTATGATGTGAAATCATGGTCTTGTAGCTGACTGACTTCATACTTGCTCAGGAGTTTCATCAGCTATTGTTTATATGCTATGCAGTAAGTATCCTTGGCTAGATTTTCCATAATGCTTCTTTTATTTTTGCTATAATATTTATTTGTGTTATTTGAACACTCATCTTTAAGAGATAATGAAAATACGTGTTTTGCGACTTCAGTGAATTTGGTGTGTCAAAGAAAAATGGATAGACTTGTGTTTACATCCTAGGATCTTAGTCCATTGAGGCCTGTTAATTTTAAACAATGGTGTTGCTATATAATTATTACAAAGAATATAATTTTAGTTATAAAAGTAACATTTTAAAGTTTTATATAAAAGGGCTCTTCGCAACATTAAGCTCTATGTATTCTATATAGCTACGATATAAAATATTTTTATTCACTTTCTATTCAAGACTGACCACTCTCCCTCCACTTTTCCCACCACAGTTCTTGAGATTATACAACAGATTAATGATTTGTTTATCATATCTTGAGGTTTCAAGGTGAATAATATTAAACTCAAAAGCCTGTTTGCTGTTCCATAATGACTTAGAATATTCCCCTTTCAAAAACTGTAGACTGGTTATCTGTCATCAATACCTTAGAACCTGGAGAGATTCAGAGAGCACTTAATCTGTTGAAAAACAGTACAGTAATTACAAAAGTTGGCATGAATCCATCACAAAGCAATCTACCTGTGTGTTAGAGAAAAATTATCACAGTAGGGTCTTCAGCTGGAGAACCAATTACCAAGATTGTTGGTGAACTCCTCCTGGATAGCTTTCTGATAGGGATGCTTTAATTTGAATTCTTGCTGTGAGCTAGAAGTTGGACTTTCCACCCCTGTAATTCTCTTAAGATCCTGAGAAATCATACTTTGCATCACCTAGTGTCAATAATTGAAAACATTCAAGGAATGTCATCTTTGGAAAACTTCGAAAAAGCTGCAGGCTTGAGTGAAAAAGGCAGAATGTATAGAAGTATGGAAACCAACAGAACTTCTCTAGCTTAAGAGGTTTTAGATCCAATTTTCTGTTGCTGAAGTGAAGGTAGCATTAAATACCTTTTTAAACATGCTTTGTTAATTTCAGAATTATTGTTTTTCAAAGACGTTTCAGAAGCATCAAATGGTCCACATTGCTATAGTCTAGCTAAATAGAATCCACTGCAAGTGTTTTGCTTGTATTAACACCTTCATTAACTTCCAGTTTATTTCAAATGCCAATTGGCAAATCTCTTTTTTTATAAAATAGCCATTTGATTTTCAAGCTTCATCAATAAAGAAAATAACATGTTGGCTTATACATTTTAAAAAGTTGGTAAATGGGTGTGGAGGCCATTGTCATAGAAAGAGAATTATAAATTGAGAGCTGACATGCAAAAATATTCATCACTGTCTTTCAAGGATGAACAAGGGGGTTGCCATTCCTTTATAACAGGGGTCTCCAAACGTCACCACTTTAAGACTTGTGGCTGGGGAATTCTGGGACTTGTGAAGTACACAAGTCTTAAAGTGGCGACGTTTGAAGACCCCTGCTTTATAGTAGCTGTTAAACCTCAGAAGACAAAATAGAATGTGGTCCATAAATGATGCGGCAGAACAGGAGCCTCCTAGAATCACCTTCAAGCCAAACATGAGTGGAACTAATGGAGTCATATTATCTAATCCTAAAATGCAATGTTTGATATAAATCTGAAACGGTGAACAGGTTCTCTGTTTTTCTTATATGCTTATTTATGACGTGGTGTACCACCAAAGACCTATTACTTCCCCATCTGATTCAAAGTAGATTGAAGTGGGATCAAAACATTAGTTTTATCTAGAAATCTGATCTGTTTTGTTCTGATATGTTAAATGCACTAGTCAATAAAATTCACAGAATTAAAATTGCCTTTCCTTCTGACAGGTTATTTAAAAAACAATTTAAATATTTATTCTAAAATTTTGTTTAAAATACTTTAAAAATAGATTATACCTGTAAGCCTCTTCCATCTCCCTTCTGTGGTGATCAGATTATTATTATTATTATTATTATTATTATTGTTATTATTGATATAGTATGGCTTTCCTCTGTTAAATAATTACATTCAATGTAATGAGCTTTTATTTCTTCTCTCTGACCGCCATGCAATTTAAATGTGCAAATATACTTTTTTCCCTCCATTTTCCTAGGGAGGTAGTAGATTCAATGGTGCAGCATTTTAAAGTGACAATATTTGGTGACCGTAGACCAGTTTATGATGGTAAAAGAAGCCTTTATACAGCCAATCCACTCCCTGTAGCAACAACTGGGGTAAGATAGTTACATGGTTTCCTTATTCGTGACAGATCTAAAGCTTCAAGAAATTGCTTCACTGTTATTTTCAATTGCTTGTTATATATTTCAGTTACTTCCGTATACATGGGGATTTTATTCATTTATTTAACTTGACATTGGTGATATATGCCAATAATTTGACTGACAACCAGCAATTACAGCCACCAATTTCAGCAAATTGATAACAGTTTACAACAAAAGCATAAAAAAGGGTAAGAAACAATTAAAAATGAGGACAACAGAACTATTTACGGAGTATTACTGATTCATTTTAAAATATAAAATCTACATCTTTAAAACATTTTGCAAAGAAGCATAATCAAGAGAAACAAAGAAAGGAAAGGAGAGAGAGAAAGTAAGAGAAAGAAAGGAAAGAAAAAAAGACCTTTACTAGGAATTAACAATCTTTCTCTGGATACTGAGAGTGACAGGAGAAGGATTTGAGAGTAGCGAAGAGGCAGACATAATGGGACTGTTGAACAAGTGCAATTAAGTGGATTTGTCATCATTGGCATCATTATCATTTATAAGGCATATAGCAGACAGGGTCAGGTCCAAGCCCAAAGACAACATAGTGAAATCAACAATCAAGTCCAGTCCTTTATTTGCTTGCACTTAATGGACAGAATCTGCCAGATTAAAGCTAACTTTCTAACCTACTAGATATATCAGAGAAATTCTAAGAGGTGGCTACCTCTTCCTTCCTTCCCCATCCAACTAGAGGTCTCTTATTTTGGGCTTTTCTCTGGAATGTGCTGCCTTCTCCCTGAGGATGTTTGGTGTGGCCAAGATCAGGTGCACATTCCCTCACAGGGCAGTGTAGTGTAAAATGTTTGATTTGAAGTGAGGAGACCCAGATTCTAGTCCATCTTCAACAAGAGACTTCAGACAGTTACTTTTTGTCAGCCCAACCAGTCTCACAGACCCGTTGTTCTGGGGGAAATAAGGGAGTACTACACAACCCAACTGAACTGTTACAAAAGGTAGGATCCAAATTAAATTATGTATGTATGTATGTATATATGTATGTATGTGTGTATGTATGTATGTATGTTGGTTAGGCTCAAGGTGTCTTGCATTAAAAACTCACTAAGAGTGGTTAAAATGCAAAACATATACAAATGAAATGATGCTGTGGGAAAGCAGATAGAAAGCCATTTCAGCCATTCCTTCATCAGTTACCCCTTGGTGAAATCACAAAACATATTAAACCGTGGCTTGTTTGAAAAGACAGGTTTTCAGTGCCTTTTCTGAATGCCACACGGAAGGGTCACCTAGACCTCTTGGGGAATGATATTCCAGAAGTATCCACAGACTAAAATTTTAGTACATAACATTTGGATAGGCTTCAATGAGTCGTCAATCCACTTCCTGGCAAAAGTGTACTTTTTGACATATCAAGCGGGGACTGTACACATGTTTCTGTAAGAGATGCTGAGTTGTTAAGGTTTGCCAATGGATGTAGTTCTTAATTTCAGGGTGGATCCTGACATATTGGTATGAACATACACAGGCAATCCTTGTCTAATGACCTTAATTGGAACCGGAATTGAAGTGAAACAGTTGTTAAGCAAAACACCATGTCACTGTGCCATTTAGCGACAGCAGTTCTGGCTGTCCTGATTGTGATTGTTAGGCAAGGACCTTATGCTTCTCCTGCCCTGCATGAATTGCCTCTGCTTCAAATTCCCCCACCCACCTACCTCCCACCATCTCTGCCCTTTTGACTGCCCTTCACTCCACTGCCTACCCCCACTGCACCCAGCTGACCTTCGCCAACATATTTTTATTCCTGTTATTGGTCTGGGATCCAGGAACTGGACAAGGGCATGGCTCCAGGATGCTTATGGCAGGATGGCAAAGCCTTGCCCAGAGCCTAGATCCCAGGCCAGCAATGGGGGTAGGCAGTAGAGATAGGCATCTCTGTACAGAACAGTCAAAAGGGCAGCGATTGAGGGAATAGGCGTGTGGGGGCGTTAAGCACAGGCTGTTTGCAGAAGGCAGGGTAATTCAAGGAAGCACTGGGGAGTCATTGCCTACAGCCCCAACATCCAAATGTGCATTTTTGCTCCAAATTAATTATTTTAATCAGCAAATAGGAAGAATATGGATGGTCTCTTTTACTCTACAGTATCTCTTGGACCATCCTTCTGCATGCTCTGATCTCCCTTTAAAAGCACAGAATATGAAATTATGAAATGCTGTTGCATATTTCAAGTAGTATTTTGTGTGACTGCAAAATACTGGAAGGGATACTTTTGTCTGCTGATGTGCCAAGCCTGATCCTGACAATATTTTTCAGATGTTCTAACTTCAAAATGGTTTATACTCTTATGTAGTCTTAAGTAATCTTTTAAAACAGCTTTCTCAGGCTACAGTGCAAAATTTGAAGAAAACCACCATGGGGCATAGTTTATTTTTTTAGTAGATTTTTGAAGCTGCCCAGCTCAGTGTGATTCTAGGTAGTGTATAATAACAAAGAGAATTACCCCCCCCCCCCCAATTGCTCCAGAGAATAGGAGCAGCTGTTGAAAAGGCTTTAAATTTCTATTTAGAACCTGTAGCAATAGGCGCCCACTGAGAACAGTTCTAAATCTGTATTATGAATGGTTTGCTATTTATTTATTTATTTAGCAAATTTGTATAGCTGCGCATCTCACAAACGTGACTCTGGATGGTGTGCAATAAAACAGTTAAAAATATAAATGACTATCAAAAACAATTAAATTAATTAAACATTAATAAATTAAACTGGGGATATCACAATTCTACTTTACTTAAACCTATACAATGTTTTCAACATTTGCCATAGTAAATAAGGCAAAATCTTTTTATAAGGATAAATTATGGATTTCAAGTTCAATAATGCACAAATACAGATATATTTTAATTTTTTTCCCAATATGTTGAGTTTACAGTTTAAAAGGGGGAATGCTTGGTTACAATAGGATCCCAGATTCCTAAGTTCAACAAGATGTTTTAAATATTTCCTTTCCATATTTGAATTTAACTTGCTGCAGTTTCCTAGTCTTCAATATAGTTGTCTGGGATTTCTTCCCTAAATAGCCATAGATTTAATAGCTAGGGAATTAAAGCTGCTTTAAATCATGTAATTGAAATTGATTACCAAAGAAATCAAATTAAAATTTGTATGCAAATCTCTTGACTTTTCACACTGAGCTTGAAACCTTTTTTTTACTTCCTCTTCCATGGCTTTTTCTCCCAATAGGTTGATTTGGATGTAACATTGCCAGGAGAAGGTGGCAAAGATCGTCCCTTCAAGGTGTCCATTAAATTTGTTTCCCGGGTAAGCTGGCACCTATTGCATGAAGTTCTGACGGGACGAACGTTACCTGAGCCTCTGGAATTGGACAAGCCGATCAGCACTAACCCTGTTCATGCTGTTGATGTGGTGCTACGACATTTACCCTCCATGAAGTAGGTTCCCTAATGTGCTCTGTGCCATTTATTTCCAGAGTTAATTTTTTGTGGAGTTTTGCTTTTAGACTTGCATGCAAAGGTTTGGGAGATGAGGAGAACATGCCTTTTGCATTAGTGAGATCACTGAAAGTTTCTTAGTTCTGTTTGTTGAGCAGATTAGTTCCAGTAGAAATGAATAGGAAAATTCTTGAATAATTGGAAAGGATTTCCACAAGGATGTCATTAAGTGAAGATCAAAGGTATTGGGAGACTTGTGAATTTGACAAGTGACAGACAATAAAACAAAGTGACAGACACTAAAGCAGGAGAAATGCCAGCTGTGTTGCTTGTCTTGTATATTAGGGCTGTATCTTGGAATTACAAAATATGTGTTTTTAAAGCAATTTTATATGAAGATACACTTTCAGGAAGCGGCTGTTTATAATGGGAATTGGTCTTTGAAAATTGAAAATTTGAAAAGAAATCTGTATTTTTCCCTCCTAAAAGAGGCTGAAACTTTGGGTGCATTTTATACTCTGAAAGTCGCTTTTTCAAAACTTTTTTTCAGCCCTAATGAGGCTCAGCTGTACTTTAGAAGCTTTTTTTCAGTGAAGCAATCTTCCGTGCTTTGCCTTCTCCCTCTGACTCTCAGCTGTGAATCTTTTTTTCAGCCCTAAGTGATCTCCGTGGTTTCCCTGCTTTTCTCATTGCTTCTCTCTCCAAAGATCAGTTGTGCTTTAGAAGCTGTTTTTTATCCCCAAGTAGGGGATA